>CALYMW010000095.1:0-29984 GCA_944588485.1 Phosphuga atrata
GTCTAGTCTTGTCTGTCTAGTCTTGTCTGTCTAGTCTTGTCTGTCTAGTCTTGTCTGTCTAGTCTTGTCTGTCTAGTCTTGTCTGTCTAGTCTTGTCTGTCTAGTCTTGTCTGTCTAGTCTTGTCTGTCTAGTCTTGTCTGTCTAGTCTTGTCTGTCTAGTCTTGTCTGTCTAGTCTTGTCTGTTTAAGTCTTGTCTGTCTAGTCTTGTCTGTCTAGTCTTGTCTGTCTAGTCTTGTCTGTCTAGTCTGTCTAGTCTTGTCTGTCTAGTCTTGTATGTCTAGTCTTGTCTGTCTAGTCTTGTTTGTCTAGTCTTGTCTGTCTAGTCTTGTCTGTCTAGTCTTGTCTGTCTAGTCTTGTCTGTCTAGTCTTGTCTGTCTAGTCTTGTCTGTCTAGTCTTTTCTGTCTAGTCTTGTCTGTCTAGTCTTGTCTGTCTAGTCTTGTCTGTCTAGTCTTGTCTGTCTAGTCTTGTCTGTCTAGTCTTGTCTGTCTAGTCTTGTCTGTCTAGTCTTGTCTGTATTGTCTTGTCTGTCTAGTCTTGTCTGTCTAGTCTGTCTAGTCTTGTCTGTCTAGTCTTGTCTGTCTAGTCTTGTCTGTCTAGTCTTGTCTGTCTAGTCTTGTCTGTCTAGTCTTGTCTGTCTAGTCTTGTCTGTCTAGTCTTGTCTGTCTAGTCTTGTCTGTCTAGTCTTGTCTGTCTAGTCTTGTCTGTCTATTCTTGTTTGTCTAGTCTTGTCTGTCTAGTCTTGTCTGTCTAGTCTTGTCTGTCTAGTCTTGTCTGTCTAGTCTTGTCTGTCTAGTCTTGTCTGTCTAGTCTTGTCTGTCTAGTCTTGTCTGTCTAGTCTTGTCTGTCTAGTCTTGTCTGTCTAGTCTTGTCTGTCTAGTCTTGTCTGTCTAGTCTTGTCTGTCTAGTCTTGTCTGTCTAGTCTTGTCTGTCTAGTCTTGTCTGTCTAGTCTTGTCTGTCTAGTCTTGTCTGTCTAGTCTTGTCTGTCTAGTCTTGTCTGTCTAGTCTTGTCTGTCTAGTCTTGTCTGTCTAGTCTTGTCTGTCTAGTCTGTCTAGTCTGTCTAGTCTGTCTAGTCTTGTCTGTCTAGTCTTGTATGTCTAGTCTTGTCTGTCTAGTCTTGTTTGTCTAGTCTTGTCTGTCTAGTCTTGTCTGTCTAGTCTTGTCTGTCTAGTCTTGTCTGTCTAGTCTTGTCTGTCTAGTCTTGTCTGTCTAGTCTTTTCTGTCTAGTCTTGTCTGTCTAGTCTTGTCTGTCTAGTCTTGTCTGTCTAGTCTTGTCTGTCTAGTCTTGTCTGTCTAGTCTTGTCTGTCTAGTGTTGTTTGTCTAGTCTTGTCTGTCTAGTCTTGTCTGTCTAGTCTTGTCTGTCTAGTCTTGTCTGTCTAGTCTTGTCTGTCTAGTCTTGTCTGTCTAGTCTTGTCTGTCTAGTCTTGTCTGTCTAGTCTTGTCTGTCTAGTCTTGTCTGTCTAGTCTTGTCTGTCTAGTCTTGTCTGTCTAGTCTTGTCTGTCTAGTCTTGTCTGTCTAGTCTTGTCTGTCTAGTCTTGTCTGTCTAGTCTTGTCTGTCTAGTCTTGTCTGTCTAGTCTTGTCTGTCTAGTCTTGTCTGTCTAGTCTTGTCTGTCTAGTCTTGTCTGTCTAGTCTTGTCTGTCTAGTCTTGTCTGTCTAGTCTTGTCTGTCTAGTCTTGTCTGTCTAGTCTTGTCTGTCTAGTCTTGTCTGTCTAGTCTTGTCTGTCTAGTCTTGTCTGTCTAGTCTTGTCTGTCTAGTCTTGTCTGTCTAGTCTTGTCTGTCTAGTCTTGTCTGTCTAGTCTTGTCTGTCTAGTCTTGTCTGTCTAGTCTTGTCTGTCTAGTCTTGTCTGTCTAGTCTTGTCTGTCTAGTCTTGTCTGTCTAGTCTTGTCTGTCTAGTCTTGTCTGTCTAGTCTTGTCTGTCTAGTCTTGTCTGTCTAGTCTTGTCTGTCTAGTCTTGTCTGTCTAGTCTTGTCTGTCTAGTCTTGTCTGTCTAGTCTTGTCTGTCTAGTCTTGTCTGTCTAGTCTAGTCTTGTCTGTCTAGTCTTGTCTGTCTAGTCTTGTCTGTCTAGTCTTGTCTGTCTAGTCTTGTCTGTCTAGTCTTGTCTGTCTAGTCTTGTCTGTCTAGTCTTGTCTGTCTAGTCTTGTCTGTCTAGTCTTGTCTGTCTAGTCTTGTCTGTCTAGTCTTGTCTGTCTAGTCTTGTCTGTCTAGTCTTGTCTGTCTAGTCTTGTCTGTCTAGTCTTGTCTGTCTAGTCTTGTCTGTCTAGTCTTGTCTGTCTAGTCTTGTCTGTCTAGTCTTGTCTGTCTAGTCTTGTCTGTCTAGTCTTGTCTGTCTAGTCTTGTCTGTCTAGTCTTGTCTGTCTAGTCTTGTCTGTCTAGTCTTGTCTGTCTAGTCTTGTCTGTCTAGTCTTGTCTGTCTAGTCTTGTCTGTCTAGTCTTGTCTGTCTAGTCTTGTCTGTCTAGTCTTGTCTGTCTAGTCTTGTCTGTCTAGTCTTGTCTGTCTAGTCTTGTCTGTCTAGTCTTGTCTGTCTAGTCTTGTCTGTCTAGTCTTGTCTGTCTAGTCTTGTCTGTCTAGTCTTGTCTGTCTAGTCTTGTCTGTCTAGTCTTGTCTGTCTAGTCTTGTCTGTCTAGTCTTGTCTGTCTAGTCTTGTCTGTCTAGTCTTGTCTGTCTAGTCTTGTCTGTCTAGTCTTGTCTGTCTAGTCTTGTCTGTCTAGTCTTGTCTGTCTAGTCTTGTCTGTCTAGTCTTGTCTGTCTAGTCTTGTCTGTCTAGTCTTGTCTGTCTAGTCTTGTCTGTCTAGTCTTGTCTGTCTAGTCTTGTCTGTCTAGTCTTGTCTGTCTAGTCTTGTCTGTCTAGTCTTGTCTTGTCTAGTCTTGTCTGTCTAGTCTTGTCTGTCTAGTCTTGTCTGTCTAGTCTTGTCTGTCTAGTCTTGTCTGTCTAGTCTTGTCTGTCTAGTCTTGTCTGTCTAGTCTTGTCTGTCTAGTCTTGTCTGTCTAGTCTTGTCTGTCTAGTCTTGTCTGTCTAGTCTTGTCTGTCTAGTCTTGTCTGTCTAGTCTTGTCTGTCTAGTCTTGTCTGTCTAGTCTTGTCTGTCTAGTCTTGTCTGTCTAGTCTTGTCTGTCTAGTCTTGTCTGTCTAGTCTTGTCTGTCTAGTCTTGTCTGTCTAGTCTTGTCTGTCTAGTCTTGTCTGTCTAGTCTTGTCTGTCTAGTCTTGTCTGTCTAGTCTTGTCTGTCTAGTCTTGTCTGTCTAGTCTTGTCTGTCTAGTCTTGTCTGTCTAGTCTTGTCTGTCTAGTCTTGTCTGTCTAGTCTTGTCTGTCTAGTCTTGTCTGTCTAGTCTTGTCTGTCTAGTCTTGTCTGTCTAGTCTTGTCTGTCTAGTCTTGTCTGTCTAGTCTTGTCTGTCTAGTCTTGTCTGTCTAGTCTTGTCTGTCTAGTCTTGTCTGTCTAGTCTTGTCTGTCTAGTCTTGTCTGTCTAGTCTTGTCTGTCTAGTCTTGTCTGTCTGTCTAGTCTTGTCTGTCTAGTCTTGTCTGTCTAGTCTTGTCTGTCTAGTCTTGTCTGTCTAGTCTTGTCTGTCTAGTCTTGTCTGTCTAGTCTTGTCTGTCTAGTCTTGTCTGTCTAGTCTTGTCTGTCTAGTCTTGTCTGTCTAGTCTTGTCTGTCTAGTCTTGTCTGTCTAGTCTTGTCTGTCTAGTCTTGTCTGTCTAGTCTTGTCTGTCTAGTCTTGTCTGTCTAGTCTTGTCTGTCTAGTCTTGTCTGTCTAGTCTTGTCTGTCTAGTCTTGTCTGTCTAGTCTTGTCTGTCTAGTCTTGTCTGTCTAGTCTTGTCTGTCTAGTCTTGTCTGTCTAGTCTTGTCTGTCTAGTCTTGTCTGTCTAGTCTTGTCTGTCTAGTCTTGTCTGTCTAGTCTTGTCTGTCTAGTCTTGTCTGTCTAGTCTTGTCTGTCTAGTCTTGTCTGTCTAGTCTTGTCTGTCTAGTCTTGTCTGTCTAGTCTTGTCTGTCTAGTCTTGTCTGTCTAGTCTTGTCTGTCTAGTCTTGTCTGTCTAGTCTTGTCTGTCTAGTCTTGTCTGTCTAGTCTTGTCTGTCTAGTCTTGTCTGTCTAGTCTTGTCTGTCTAGTCTTGTCTGTCTAGTCTTGTCTGTCTAGTCTTGTCTGTCTAGTCTTGTCTGTCTAGTCTTGTCTGTCTAGTCTTGTCTGTCTAGTCTTGTCTGTCTAGTCTTGTCTGTCTAGTCTTGTCTGTCTAGTCTTGTCTGTCTAGTCTTGTCTGTCTAGTCTTGTCTGTCTAGTCTTGTCTGTCTAGTCTTGTCTGTCTAGTCTTGTCTGTCTAGTCTTGTCTGTCTAGTCTTGTCTGTCTAGTCTTGTCTGTCTAGTCTTGTCTGTCTAGTCTTGTCTGTCTAGTCTTGTCTGTCTAGTCTTGTCTGTCTAGTCTTGTCTGTCTAGTCTTGTCTGTCTAGTCTTGTCTGTCTAGTCTTGTCTGTCTAGTCTTGTCTGTCTAGTCTTGTCTGTCTAGTCTTGTCTGTCTAGTCTTGTCTGTCTAGTCTTGTCTGTCTAGTCTTGTCTGTCTAGTCTTGTCTGTCTAGTCTTGTCTGTCTAGTCTTGTCTGTCTAGTCTTGTCTGTCTAGTCTTGTCTGTCTAGTCTTGTCTGTCTAGTCTTGTCTGTCTAGTCTTGTCTGTCTAGTCTTGTCTGTCTAGTCTTGTCTGTCTAGTCTTGTCTGTCTAGTCTTGTCTGTCTAGTCTTGTCTGTCTAGTCTTGTCTGTCTAGTCTTGTCTGTCTAGTCTTGTCTGTCTAGTCTTGTCTGTCTAGTCTTGTCTGTCTAGTCTTGTCTGTCTAGTCTTGTCTGTCTAGTCTTGTCTGTCTAGTCTTGTCTGTCTAGTCTTGTCTGTCTAGTCTTGTCTGTCTAGTCTTGTCTGTCTAGTCTTGTCTGTCTAGTCTTGTCTGTCTAGTCTTGTCTGTCTAGTCTTGTCTGTCTAGTCTTGTCTGTCTAGTCTTGTCTGTCTAGTCTTGTCTGTCTAGTCTTGTCTGTCTAGTCTTGTCTGTCTAGTCTTGTCTGTCTAGTCTTGTCTGTCTAGTCTTGTCTGTCTAGTCTTGTCTGTCTAGTCTTGTCTGTCTAGTCTTGTCTGTCTAGTCTTGTCTGTCTAGTCTTGTCTGTCTAGTCTTGTCTGTCTAGTCTTGTCTGTCTAGTCTTGTCTGTCTAGTCTTGTCTGTCTAGTCTTGTCTGTCTAGTCTTGTCTGTCTAGTCTTGTCTGTCTAGTCTTGTCTGTCTAGTCTTGTCTGTCTAGTCTTGTCTGTCTAGTCTTGTCTGTCTAGTCTTGTCTGTCTAGTCTTGTCTGTCTAGTCTTGTCTGTCTAGTCTTGTCTGTCTAGTCTTGTCTGTCTAGTCTTGTCTGTCTAGTCTTGTCTGTCTAGTCTTGTCTGTCTAGTCTTGTCTGTCTAGTCTTGTCTGTCTAGTCTTGTCTGTCTAGTCTTGTCTGTCTAGTCTTGTCTGTCTAGTCTTGTCTGTCTAGTCTTGTCTGTCTAGTCTTGTCTGTCTAGTCTTGTCTGTCTAGTCTTGTCTGTCTAGTCTTGTCTGTCTAGTCTTGTCTGTCTAGTCTTGTCTCTCTAGTCTTGTCTGTCTAGTCTTGTCTGTCTAGACTTATCTGTCTAGTCTTGTCTGTCTAGTCTTCTCTGTCTAGTCTTCTCTGTGTAGTCTAGTCTGTCTAGTCTTGTCTGTCTAGTCTTGTCTGTCTAGTCTTGTCTGTCTAGTCTTGCCTGTCTAGTCTTGTCTGTCTAGTCTTGTCTGTCTAGTCTTGTCTGTCTAGTCTTGCCTGTCTAGTCTTGTCTGTCTAGTCTTGTCTGTCTAGTCTTGTCTGTCTAGTCTTGTCTGTCTAGTCTTGTCTGTCTAGTCTTGTCTGTGTAGTCTTGTCTGTCTAGTCTTGTCTGTCTAGTCTTGTCTGTCTAGTCTGGTCTGTCTAGTCTTGTCTGTCTAGTCTTGTCTGTCTAGTCTTGTCTGTCTAGTCTTGTCTGTCTAGTCTTGTCTGTCTAGTCTTGTCTGTCTATTCTTGTCTGTCTAGTCTTGTCTGTCTAGTCTTGTCTGTCTAGTCTTGTCTGTCTAGTCTTGTCTGTCTAGTCTTGTCTGTCTAGTCTTGTCTGTCTAGTCTTGTCTGTCTAGTCTTGTCTGTCTAGTCTTGTCTGTCTAGTCTTGTCTGTCTAGTCTTGTCTGTCTAGTCTTGTCTGTCTAGTCTTGTCTGTCTAGTCTTGTCTGTCTAGTCTTGTCTGTCTAGTCTTGTCTGTCTAGTCTTGTCTGTCTAGTCTTGTCTGTCTAGTCTTGTCTGTCTAGTCTTGTCTGTCTAGTCTTGTCTGTCTAGTCTTGTCTGTCTAGTCTTGTCTCTCTAGTCTTGTCTGTCTAGTCTTGTCTGTCCAGACTTATCTGTCTAGTCTTGTCTGTCTAGTCTTCTCTGTCTAGTCTTCTCTGTGTAGTCTAGTCTGTCTAGTCTTGTCTGTCTAGTCTTGTCTGTCTAGTCTTGTCTGTCTAGTCTTGTCTGCCTAGTCTTGTCTGTCTAGTCTTGTCTCTCTAGTCTTGTCTGTCTAGTCTTGTCTGTCTAGACTTATCTGTCTAGTCTTGTCTGTCTAGTCTTGTCTGTCTTGTCTTGTCTGTCTAGTCTTGTCTGTCTAGTCTTGTCTGTCTAGTATTATCTGTCTAGTCTTGTCTGTCTAGTCTTGTCTGTCTAGTCTTGTCTGTCTAGTCTTGTCTGTCTAGTCTTGTCTGTCTAGTCTTGTCTGTCTAGTCTTGTCTGTCTAGTCTTGTCTGTCTAGTCTTGTCTCTCTAGTCTTGTCTGTCTAGTCTTGTCTGTCTAGACTTATCTGTCTAGTCTTGTCTGTCTAGTCTTGTCTGTCTTGTCTTGTCTGTCTAGTCTTGTCTGTCTAGTCTGTCTAGTCTTGTCTGTCTAGTCTTGTCTGTCTAGTCTTGTCTGTCTAGTCTTGTCTGTCTAGTTTTGTCTGTCTAGTCTTGTCTGTCTAGTCTTGTCTGTCTAGTCTTGTCTGTCTAGTCTTGTCTGTCTAGTCTTGTCTGTCTAGTCTTGTCTGTCTAGTCTTGTCTGTCTAGTCTTGTCTGTCTAGTCTTGTCTGTCTAGTCTTGTCTGTCTAGTCTTGTCTGTCTAGTCTTGTCTGTCTAGTCTTGTCTGTCTAGTCTTGTCTGTCTAGTCTTGTCTGTCTAGTCTTGTCTGTCTAGTCTTGTCTGTCTAGTCTGTCTAGTCTTGTCTGTCTAGTCTTGTATGTCTAGTCTTGTCTGTCTAGTCTTGTTTGTCTAGTCTTGTCTGTCTAGTCTTGTCTGTCTAGTCTTGTCTGTCTAGTCTTGTCTGTCTAGTCTTGTCTGTCTAGTCTTGTCTGTCTAGTCTTTTCTGTCTAGTCTTGTCTGTCTAGTCTTGTCTGTCTAGTCTTGTCTGTCTAGTCTTGTCTGTCTAGTCTTGTCTGTCTAGTGTTGTTTGTCTAGTCTTGTCTGTCTAGTCTTGTCTGTCTAGTCTTGTCTGTCTAGTCTTGTCTGTCTAGTCTTGTCTGTCTAGTCTTGTCTGTCTAGTCTTGTCTGTCTAGTCTTGTCTGTCTAGTCTTGTCTGTCTAGTCTTGTCTGTCTAGTCTTGTCTGTCTAGTCTTGTCTGTCTAGTCTCGTCTGTCTAGTCTTGTCTGTCTAGTCTTGTCTGTCTAGTCTTGTCTGTCTAGTCTTGTCTGTCTAGTCTTGTCTGTCTAGTCTTGTCTGTCTAGTCTTGTCTGTCTAGTCTTGTCTGTCTAGTCTTGTCTGTCTAGTCTTGTCTGTCTAGTCTTGTCTGTCTAGTCTTGTCTGTCTAGTCTTGTCTGTCTAGTCTTGTCTGTCTAGTCTTGTCTGTCTAGTCTTGTCTGTCTAGTCTTGTCTGTCTAGTCTTGTCTGTCTAGTCTTGTCTGTCTAGTCTTGTCTGTCTAGTCTTGTCTGTCTAGTCTTGTCTGTCTAGTCTTGTCTGTCTTGTCTTGTCTGTCTAGTCTTGTCTGTCTAGTCTTGTCTGTCTAGTCTTGTCTGTCTAGTCTTGTCTGTCTAGTCTTGTCTGTCTAGTCTTGTCTGTCTAGTCTTGTCTGTCTAGTCTTGTCTGTCTAGTCTAGTTTTGTCTGTCTAGTCTTGTCTGTCTAGTCTTGTCTGTCTAGTCTTGTCTGTCTTGTCTTGTCTGTCTAGTCTTGTCTGTCTAGTCTTGTCTGTCTAGTCTTGTCTGTCTAGTCTTGTTTGTCTAGTCTTGTCTGTCTAGTCTTGTCTGTCTAGTCTTGTCTGTCTAGTCTTGTCTGTCTAGTCTTGTCTGTCTAGTCTTGTCTGTCTAGTCTTGTCTGTTTAGTCTTGTCTGTCTAGTCTTGTCTGTCTAGTCTTGTCTGTCTAGTCTTGTCTGTCTAGTCTTGTCTGTCTAGTCTTGTCTGTCTAGTCTTGTCTGTCTAGTCTTGTCTGTCTAGTCTTGTCTGTCTAGCCTTGTCTGTCTAGTCTTGTCTGTCTAGTCTTGTCTGTCTAGTCTTGTCTGTCTAGTCTTGTCTGTCTAGTCTTGTCTGTCTAGTCTTGTCTGTCTAGTCTTGTCTGTCTAGTCTTGTTTGTCTAGTCTTGTCTGTCTAGTCTTGTCTGCCTAGTCTTGTCTGTCTAGTCTTGTCTGTCTAGTCTTGTCTGTCTAGTCTTGTCTGTCAAGTCTTGTCTGTCTAGTCTTGTCTGTCTAGTCTTGTCTGTGTAGTCTTGTCTGTCTAGTCTTGTCTGTCTAGTCTTGTCTGTCTAGTCTGGTCTGTCTAGTCTTGTCTGTCTAGTCTTGTCTGTCTAGTCTTGTCTGCCTAGTCTTGTCTGTCTAGTCTTGTCTGTCTAGTCTTGTCTGTCTAGTCTTGTCTGTCTATTCTTGTCTGTCTAGTCTTGTCTGTCTAGTCTTGTCTGTCTAGTCTTGTCTGTCTAGTCTTGTCTGTCTAGTCTTGTCTGTCTAGTCTTGTCTGTCTAGTCTTGTCTGTCAGGTCTTGTCTGTCTAGTCTTGTCTGTCTAGTCTTGTCTGTCTAGTCTTGTCTGTCTAGTCTTGTCTGTCTAGTCTTGTCTGTCCAGTCTTGTCTGTCCAGTCTTGTCTGTCCAGTCTTGTCTGTCCAGTCTTGTCTGTCTAGTCTTGTCTGTCTAGTCTTGTCTGTCTAGTCTTGTCTGTCTAGTCTTGTCTGTCTAGTCTTGTCTGTCTAGTCTTGTCTGTCTAGTCTTGTCTGTCTAGTCTTGTCTGTCTAGTCTTGTCTGTCTAGTCTTGTCTGTCTAGTCTTGTCTGTCTATTCTTGTCTGTCTAGTCTTGTCTGTCTAGTCTTGTCTGTCTAGTCTTGCCTGTCTAGTCTTGTCTGTCTAGTCTTGTCTGTCTAGTCTTGTCTGTCTAGTCTTGTCTGTCTAGTCTTGTCTGTCTAGTCTTGTCTGTGTAGTCTTGTCTGTCTAGTCTTGTCTGTCTAGTCTTGTCTGTCTAGTCTTGTCTGTCTAGTCTTGTCTGTCTAGTCTTGTCTGTCTAGTCTTGTCTGTCTAGTCTTGTCTGTCTAGTCTTGTCTGTCTAGTCTTGTCTGTCTAGTCTTGTCTGTCTATTCTTGTCTGTCTAGTCTTGTCTGTCTAGTCTTGTCTGTCTAGTCTTGTCTGTCTAGTCTTGTCTGTCTAGTCTTGTCTGTCTAGTCTTGTCTGTCTAGTCTTGTCTGTCTAGTCTTGTCTGTCTAGTCTTGTCTGTCTAGTCTTGTCTGTCTAGTCTTGTCTGTCTAGTCTTGTCTGTCTAGTCTTGTCTGTCTAGTCTTGTCTGTCTAGTCTTGTCTGTCTAGTCTTGTCTGTCTAGTCTTGTCTGTCTAGTCTTGTCTGTCTAGTCTTGTCTGTCTAGTCTTGTCTGTCTAGTCTTGTCTGTCTAGTCTTGTCTGTCTAGTCTTGTCTGTCTAGTCTTGTCTGTCTAGTCTTGTCTGTCTAGTCTTGTCTGTCTAGTCTTGTCTGTCTAGTCTTGTCTGTCTAGTCTTGTCTGTCTAGTCTTGTCTGTCTAGTCTTGTCTGTCTAGTCTTGTCTGTCTAGTCTTGTCTGTCTAGTCTTGTCTGTCTAGTCTTGTCTGTCTAGTCTTGTCTCTCTAGTCTTGTCTGTCTAGTCTTGTCTGTCTAGACTTATCTGTCTAGTCTTGTCTGTCTAGTCTTCTCTGTCTAGTCTTCTCTGTGTAGTCTAGTCTGTCTAGTCTTGTCTGTCTAGTCTTGTCTGTCTAGTCTTGTCTGTCTAGTCTTGTCTGTCTAGTCTTGTCTGTCTAGTCTTGTCTGTCTAGTCTTGTCTCTCTAGTCTTGTCTGTCTAGTCTTGTCTGTCTAGACTTATCTGTCTAGTCTTGTCTGTCTAGTCTTGTCTGTCTTGTCTTGTCTGTCTAGTCTTGTCTGTCTAGTCTTGTCTGTCTAGTATTATCTGTCTAGTCTTGTCTGTCTAGTCTTGTCTGTCTAGTCTTGTCTGTCTAGTCTTGTCTGTCTAGTCTTGTCTGTCTAGTCTTGTCTCTCTAGTCTTGTCTGTCTAGTCTTGTCTGTCTAGACTTATCTGTCTAGTCTTGTCTGTCTAGTCTTGTCTGTCTTGTCTTGTCTGTCTAGTCTTGTCTGTCTAGTTTTGTCTGTCTAGTCTTGTCTGTCTAGTCTTGTCTGTCTAGTCTTGTCTGTCTAGTCTTGTCTGTCTAGTCTTGTCTGTCTAGTCTTGTCTGTCTAGTCTTGTCTGTCTAGTCTTGTCTGTCTAGTCTTGTCTGTCTAGTCTTGTCTGTCTAGTCTTGTCTGTCTAGTCTTGTCTGTCTAGTCTTGTCCGTCTAGTCTTGTCTGTCTAGTCTTGTCTGTCTAGTCTTGTCTGTCTAGTCTTGTCTGTCTAGTCTGTCTAGTCTTGTCTGTCTAGTCTTGTATGTCTAGTCTTGTCTGTCTAGTCTTGTTTGTCTAGTCTTGTCTGTCTAGTCTTGTCTGTCTAGTCTTGTCTGTCTAGTCTTGTCTGTCTAGTCTTGTCTGTCTAGTCTTGTCTGTCTAGTCTTTTCTGTCTAGTCTTGTCTGTCTAGTCTTGTCTGTCTAGTCTTGTCTGTCTAGTCTTGTCTGTCTAGTGTTGTTTGTCTAGTCTTGTCTGTCTAGTCTTGTCTGTCTAGTCTTGTCTGTCTAGTCTTGTCTGTCTAGTCTTGTCTGTCTAGTCTTGTCTGTCTAGTCTTGTCTGTCTAGTCTTGTCTGTCTAGTCTTGTCTGTCTAGTCTTGTCTGTCTAGTCTTGTCTGTCTAGTCTTGTCTGTCTAGTCTTGTCTGTCTAGTCTTGTCTGTCTAGTCTTGTCTGTCTAGTCTTGTCTGTCTAGTCTTGTCTGTCTAGTCTTGTCTGTCTAGTCTTGTCTGTCTAGTCTTGTCTGTCTAGTCTTGTCTGTCTAGTCTTGTCTGTCTAGTCTTGTCTGTCTAGTCTTGTCTGTCTAGTCTTGTCTGTCTAGTCTTGTCTGTCTAGTCTTGTCTGTCTAGTCTTGTCTGTCTAGTCTTGTCTGTCTAGTCTTGTCTGTCTAGTCTTGTCTGTCTAGTCTTGTCTGTCTAGTCTTGTCTGTCTAGTCTTGTCTGTCTAGTATTATCTGTCTAGTCTTGTCTGTCTAGTCTTGTCTGTCTAGTCTTGTCTGTCTAGTCTTGTCTGTCTAGTCTTGTCTGTCTAGTCTTGTCTGTCTAGTCTTGTCTGTCTAGTCTTGTCTGTCTAGTCTTGTCTGTCTAGTCTTGTCTGTCTAGTCTTGTCTGTCTAGTCTTGTCTGTCTAGTCTTGTCTGTCTAGTCTTGTCTGTCTAGTCTTGTCTGTCTAGTCTTGTCTGTCTAGTCTTGTCTGTCTAGTCTTGTCTGTCTAGTCTTGTCTGTCTAGTCTTGTCTGTCTAGTCTTGTCTGTCTAGTCTTGTCTGTCTAGTCTTGTCTGTCTAGTCTTGTCTGTCTAGTCTTGTCTGTCTAGTCTTGTCTGTCTAGTCTTGTCTGTCTAGTCTTGTCTGTCTAGTCTTGTCTGTCTAGTCTTGTCTGTCTAGTCTTGTCTGTCTAGTCTTGTCTCTCTAGTCTTGTCTGTCTAGTCTTGTCTGTCTAGACTTATCTGTCTAGTCTTGTCTGTCTAGTCTTCTCTGTCTAGTCTTCTCTGTGTAGTCTAGTCTGTCTAGTCTTGTCTGTCTAGTCTTGTCTGTCTAGTCTTGTCTGTCTAGTCTTGTCTGTCTAGTCTTGTCTGTCTAGTCTTGTCTGTCTAGTCTTGTCTGTCTAGTCTTGTCTCTCTAGTCTTGTCTGTCTAGTCTTGTCTGTCTAGACTTATCTGTCTAGTCTTGTCTGTCTAGTCTTGTCTGTCTTGTCTTGTCTGTCTAGTCTTGTCTGTCTAGTCTTGTCTGTCTAGTATTATCTGTCTAGTCTTGTCTGTCTAGTCTTGTCTGTCTAGTCTTGTCTGTCTAGTCTTGTCTGTCTAGTCTTGTCTGTCTAGTCTTGTCTCTCTAGTCTTGTCTGTCTAGTCTTGTCTGTCTAGACTTATCTGTCTAGTCTTGTCTGTCTAGTCTTGTCTGTCTTGTCTTGTCTGTCTAGTCTTGTCTGTCTAGTTTTGTCTGTCTAGTCTTGTCTGTCTAGTCTTGTCTGTCTAGTCTTGTCTGTCTAGTCTTGTCTGTCTAGTCTTGTCTGTCTAGTCTTGTCTGTCTAGTCTTGTCTGTCTAGTCTTGTCTGTCTAGTCTTGTCTGTCTAGTCTTGTCTGTCTAGTCTTGTCTGTCTAGTCTTGTCTGTCTAGTCTTGTCCGTCTAGTCTTGTCTGTCTAGTCTTGTCTGTCTAGTCTTGTCTGTCTAGTCTTGTCTGTCTAGTCTGTCTAGTCTTGTCTGTCTAGTCTTGTATGTCTAGTCTTGTCTGTCTAGTCTTGTTTGTCTAGTCTTGTCTGTCTAGTCTTGTCTGTCTAGTCTTGTCTGTCTAGTCTTGTCTGTCTAGTCTTGTCTGTCTAGTCTTGTCTGTCTAGTCTTTTCTGTCTAGTCTTGTCTGTCTAGTCTTGTCTGTCTAGTCTTGTCTGTCTAGTCTTGTCTGTCTAGTCTTGTCTGTCTAGTCTTGTCTGTCTAGTGTTGTTTGTCTAGTCTTGTCTGTCTAGTCTTGTCTGTCTAGTCTTGTCTGTCTAGTCTTGTCTGTCTAGCAGCTAGTCTTGTCTGTCTAGTCTTGTCTGTCTAGTCTTGTCTGTCTAGTCTTGTCTGTCTAGTCTTGTCTGTCTAGTCTTGTCTCTCTAGTCTTGTCTGTCTAGTCTTGTCTGTCTAGACTTATCTGTCTAGTCTTGTCTGTCTAGTCTTGTCTGTCTTGTCTTGTCTGTCTAGTCTTGTCTGTCTAGTCTTGTCTGTCTAGTATTATCTGTCTAGTCTTGTCTGTCTAGTCTTGTCTGTCTAGTCTTGTCTGTCTAGTCTTGTCTGTCTAGTCTTGTCTGTCTAGTCTTGTCTGTCTAGTCTTGTCTGTCTAGTCTTGTCTGTCTAGACTTATCTGTCTAGTCTTGTCTGTCTAGTCTTGTCTGTCTTGTCTTGTCTGTCTAGTCTTGTCTGTCTAGTTTTGTCTGTCTAGTCTTGTCTGTCTAGTCTTGTCTGTCTAGTCTTGTCTGTCTAGTCTTGTCTGTCTAGTCTTGTCTGTCTAGTCTTGTCTGTCTAGTCTTGTCTGTCTAGTCTTGTCTGTCTAGTCTTGTCTGTCTAGTCTTGTCTGTCTAGTCTTGTTTGTCTAGTCTTGTCTGTCTAGTCTTGTCTGTCTAGTCTTGTCTGTCTAGTCTTGTCTGTCTAGTCTTGTCTGTCTAGTCTTGTCTGTCTAGTCTGTCTAGTCTTGTCTGTCTAGTCTTGTATGTCTAGTCTTGTCTGTCTAGTCTTGTTTGTCTAGTCTTGTCTGTCTAGTCTTGTCTGTCTAGTCTTGTCTGTCTAGTCTTGTCTGTCTAGTCTTGTCTGTCTAGTCTTGTCTGTCTAGTCTTGTCTGTCTAGTCTTGTCTGTCTAGTCTTGTCTGTCTAGTCTTGTCTGTCTAGTCTTGTCTGTCTAGTCTTGTCTGTCTAGTGTTGTTTGTCTGGTCTTGTCTGTCTAGTCTTGTCTGTCTAGTCTTGTCTGTCTAGTCTTGTCTGTCTAGTCTTGTCTGTCTAGTCTTGTCTGTCTAGTCTTGTCTGTCTAGTCTTGTCTGTCTAGTCTTGTCTGTCTAGTCTTGTCTGTCTAGTCTTGTCTGTCTAGTCTTGTCTGTCTAGTCTTGTCTGTCTAGTCTTGTCTGTCTAGTCTTGTCTGTCTAGTCTTGTCTGTCTAGTCTTGTCTGTCTAGTCTTGTCTGTCTAGTCTTGTCTGTCTAGTCTTGTCTGTCTAGTCTTGTCTGTCTAGTCTTGTCTGTCTAGTCTTGTCTGTCTAGTCTTGTCTGTCTAGTCTTGTCTGTCTAGTCTTGTCTGTCTAGTCTTGTCTGTCTAGTCTTGTCTGTCTAGTCTTGTCTGTCTAGTCTTGTCTGTCTAGTCTTGTCTGTCTAGTCTTGTCTGTCTAGTCTTGTCTGTCTAGTCTTGTCTGTCTAGTCTTGTCTGTCTAGTCTTGTCTGTCTAGTCTTGTCTGTCTAGTCTTGTCTGTCTAGTCTTGTCTGTCTAGTCTTGTCTGTCTAGTCTTGTCTGTCTAGTCTTGTCTGTCTAGTCTTGTCTGTCTAGTCTTGTCTGTCTAGTCTTGTCTGTCTAGTCTTGTCTGTCTAGTCTTGTCTGTCTAGTCTTGTCTGTCTAGTCTTGTCTGTCTAGTCTTGTCTGTCTAGTCTTGTCTGTCTAGTCTTGTCTGTCTAGTCTTGTCTGTCTAGTCTTGTCTGTCTAGTCTTGTCTGTCTAGTCTTGTCTGTCTAGTCTTGTCTGTCTAGTCTTGTCTGTCTAGTCTAGTCTTGTCTGTCTAGTCTTGTCTGTCTAGTCTTGTCTGTCTAGTCTTGTCTGTCTAGTCTTGTCTGTCTTGTCTTGTCTGTCTAGTCTTGTCTGTCTAGTCTTGTCTGTCTAGTCTTGTCTGTCTAGTCTTGTTTGTCTAGTCTTGTCTGTCTAGTCTTGTCTGTCTAGTCTTGTCTGTCTAGTCTTGTCTGTCTAGTCTTGTCTGTCTAGTCTTGTCTGTCTAGTCTTGTCTGTCTAGTCTTGTCTGTCTAGTCTTGTCTGTCTAGTCTTGTCTGTCTAGTCTTGTCTGTCTAGTCTTGTCTGTCTAGTCTTGTCTGTCTAGTCTTGTCTGTCTAGTCTTGTCTGTCTAGTCTTGTCTGTCTAGTCTTGTCTGTCTAGTCTTGTCTGTCTAGTCTTGTCTGTCTAGCCTTGTCTGTCTAGTCTTGTCTGTCTAGTCTTGTCTGTCTAGTCTTGTCTGTCTAGTCTTGTCTGTCTAGTCTTGTCTGTCTAGTCTTGTCTGTCTAGTCTTGTCTGTCTAGTCTTGTCTGTCTAGTCTTGTCTGTCTAGTCTTGTCTGTCTAGTCTTGTCTGTCTAGTCTTGTCTGTCTATTCTTGTCTGTCTAGTCTTGTCTGTCTAGTCTTGTCTGTCTAGTCTTGTCTGTCTAGTCTTGTCTGTCTAGTCTTGTCTGTCTAGTCTTGTCTGTCTAGTCTTGTCTGTCTAGTCTTGTCTGTCTAGTCTTGTCTGTCTAGTCTTGTCTGTCTAGTCTTGTCTGTCTAGTCTTGTCTGTCTAGTCTTGTCTGTCTAGTCTTGTCTGTGTAGTCTTGTCTGTCTAGTCTTGTCTGTCTAGTCTTGTCTGTCTAGTCTTGTCTGTCTAGTCTTGTCTGTCTAGTCTTGTCTGTCTAGTCTTGTCTGTCTAGTCTTGTCTGTCTAGTCTTGTCTGTCTAGTCTTGTCTGTCTATTCTTGTCTGTCTAGTCTTGTCTGTCTAGTCTTGTCTGTCTAGTCTTGTCTGTCTAGTCTTGTCTGTCTAGTCTTGTCTGTCTAGTCTTGTCTGTCTAGTCTGTCTGTCTAGTCTTGTCTGTCTAGTCTTGTCTGTCTAGTCTTGTCTGTCTAGTCTTGTCTGTCTAGTCTTGTCTGTCTAGTCTTGTCTGTCTAGTCTTGTCTGTCTAGTCTTGTCTGTCTAGTCTTGTCTGTCTAGTCTTGTCTGTCTAGTCTTGTCTGTCTAGTCTTGTCTCTCTAGTCTTGTCTGTCTAGTCTTGTCTGTCTAGACTTATCTGTCTAGTCTTGTCTGTCTAGTCTTCTCTGTCTAGTCTTCTCTGTGTAGTCTAGTCTGTCTAGTCTTGTCTGTCTAGTCTTGTCTGTCTAGTCTTGTCTGTCTAGTCTTGTCTGTCTAGTCTTGTCTGTCTAGTCTTGTCTCTCTAGTCTTGTCTGTCTAGTCTTGTCTGTCTAGACTTATCTGTCTAGTCTTGTCTGTCTAGTCTTGTCTGTCTTGTCTTGTCTGTCTAGTCTTGTCTGTCTAGTCTTGTCTGTCTAGTATTATCTGTCTAGTCTTGTCTGTCTAGTCTTGTCTGTCTAGTCTTGTCTGTCTAGTCTTGTCTGTCTAGTCTTGTCTGTCTAGTCTTGTCTCTCTAGTCTTGTCTGTCTAGTCTTGTCTGTCTAGACTTATCTGTCTAGTCTTGTCTGTCTAGTCTTGTCTGTCTTGTCTTGTCTGTCTAGTCTTGTCTGTCTAGTCTGTCTAGTCTTGTCTGTCTAGTCTTGTCTGTCTAGTCTTGTCTGTCTAGTCTTGTCTGTCTAGTCTTGTCTGTCTAGTCTTGTCTGTCTAGTTTTGTCTGTCTAGTCTTGTCTGTCTAGTCTTGTCTGTCTAGTCTTGTCTGTCTAGTCTTGTCTGTCTAGTCTTGTCTGTAGTCTTGTCTGTCTAGTCTTGTCTGTCTAGTCTTGTCTGTCTAGTCTTGTCTGTCTAGTCTTGTCTGTCTAGTCTTGTCTGTCTAGTCTTGTCTGTATAGTCTTGTCTGTCTAGTCTTGTCTGTCTAGTCTTGTCTGTCTAGTCTTGTCTGTCTAGTCTTGTCTGTCTAGTCTTGTCTGTCTAGTCTTGTCTGTCTAGTCTTGTCTGTCTAGTCTTGTCTGTCTAGTCTTGTCTGTCTAGTCTTGTCTGTCTAGTCTTGTCTGTCTAGTCTTGTCTGTCTAGTCTTGTCTGTCTAGTCTTGTCTGTCTAGTCTTGTCTGTCTAGTCTTGTCTGTCTAGTCTTGTCTGTCTAGTCTTGTCTGTCTAGTCTTGTCTGTCTAGTCTTGTCTGTCTAGTCTTGTCTGTCTAGTCTTGTCTGTCTAGTCTTGTCTGTCTAGTCTTGTCTGTCTAGTCTTGTCTGTCTAGTCTGTCTAGTCTTGTCTGTCTAGTCTTGTATGTCTAGTCTTGTCTGTCTAGTCTTGTTTGTCTAGTCTTGTCTGTGTAGTCTTGTCTGTCTAGTCTTGTCTGTCTAGTCTTGTCTGTCTAGTCTTGTCTGTCTAGTCTTTTCTGTCTAGTCTTGTCTGTCTAGTCTTGTCTGTCTAGTCTTGTCTGTCTAGTCTTGTCTGTCTAGTCTTGTCTGTCTAGTCTTGTCTGTCTAGTGTTGTTTGTCTAGTCTTGTCTGTCTAGTCTTGTCTGTCTAGTCTTGTCTGTCTAGTCTTGTCTGTCTAGTCTTGTCTGTCTAGTCTTGTCTGTCTAGTCTTGTCTGTCTAGTCTTGTCTGTCTAGTCTTGTCTGTCTAGTCTTGTCTGTCTAGTCTTGTCTGTCTAGTCTTGTCTGTCTAGTCTTGTCTGTCTAGTCTTGTCTGTCTAGTCTTGTCTGTCTAGTCTTGTCTGTCTAGTCTTGTCTGTCTAGTCTTGTCTGTCTAGTCTTGTCTGTCTAGTCTTGTCTGTCTAGTCTTGTCTGTCTAGTCTTGTCTGTCTAGTCTTGTCTGTCTAGTCTTGTCTGTCTAGTCTTGTCTGTCTAGTCTTGTCTGTCTAGTCTTGTCTGTCTAGTCTTGTCTGTCTAGTCTTGTCTGTCTAGTCTTGTCTGTCTAGTCTTGTCTGTCTAGTCTTGTCTGTCTAGTCTTGTCTGTCTAGTCTTGTCTGTCTAGTCTTGTCTGTCTAGTCTTGTCTGTCTAGTCTTGTCTGTCTAGTCTTGTCTGTCTAGTCTTGTCTGTCTAGTCTTGTCTGTCTAGTCTTGTCTAGTCTTGTCTGTCTAGTCTTGTCTGTCTAGTCTTGTCTGTCTAGTCTTGTCTGTTAGTCTTGTCTGTCTAGTCTTGTCTGTCTAGTCTTGTCTGTCTAGTCTTGTCTGTCTAGTCTTGTCTGTCTAGTCTTGTCTGTCTAGTCTTGTCTGTCTAGTCTTGTCTGTCTAGTCTAGTCTTGTCTGTCTAGTCTTGTCTGTCTAGTCTTGTCTGTCTAGTCTTGTCTGTCTAGTCTTGTCTGTCTAGTCTTGTCTGTCTAGTCTTGTCTGTCTAGTCTTGTCTGTCTAGTCTTGTCTGTCTAGTCTTGTCTGTTAGTCTTGTCTGTCTAGTCTTGTCTGTCTAGTCTTGTCTGTCTAGTCTTGTCTGTCTAGTCTTGTCTGTCTAGTCTTGTCTGTCTAGTCTTGTCTGTCTAGTCTTGTCTGTCTAGTCTTGTCTGTCTAGTCTTGTCTGTCTAGTCTTGTCTGTCTAGTCTTGTCTGTCTAGTCTTGTCTGTCTAGTCTTGTCTGTCTAGTCTTGTCTGTCTAGTCTTGTCTGTCTAGTCTTGTCTGTCTAGTCTTGTCTGTCTAGTCTTGTCTGTCTAGTCTTGTCTGTCTAGTCTTGTCTGTCTAGTCTTGTCTGTCTAGTCTTGTCTGTCTAGTCTTGTCTGTCTAGTCTTGTCTGTCTAGTCTTTCTGTCTAGTCTTGTCTGTCTAGTCTTGTCTGTCTAGTCTTGTCTGTCTAGTCTTGTCTGTCTAGTCTTGTCTGTCTAGTCTGTCTAGTCTTGTCTGTCTAGTCTTGTCTGTCTAGTCTTGTCTGTCTAGTCTTGTCTGTCTAGTCTGTCTGTCTAGTCTTGTCTGTCTAGTCTTGTCTGTCTAGTCTTGTCTGTCTAGTCTTGTCTGTCTAGTCTTGTCTGTCTAGTCTTGTCTGTCTAGTCTTGTCTGTCTAGTCTTGTCTGTCTAGTCTTGTCTGTCTAGTCTTGTCTGTCTAGTCTTGTCTGTCTAGTCTTGTCTGTCTAGTCTTGTCTGTCTAGTCTTGTCTGTCTAGTCTTGTCTGTCTAGTCTTGTCTGTCTAGTCTTGTCTGTCTAGTCTTGTCTGTCTAGTCTTGTCTGTCTAGTCTTGTCTGTCTAGTCTTGTCTGTCTAGTCTTGTCTGTCTAGTCTTGTCTGTCTAGTCTTGTCTGTCTAGTCTTGTCTGTCTAGTCTTGTCTGTCTAGTCTTGTCTGTCTAGTCTTGTCTGTCTAGTCTTGTCTGTCTAGTCTTGTCTGTCTAGTCTTGTCTGTCTAGTCTTGTCTGTCTAGTCTTGTCTGTCTAGTCTTGTCTGTCTAGTCTTGTCTGTCTAGTCTTGTCTGTCTAGTCTTGTCTGTCTAGTCTTGTCTGTCTAGTCTTGTCTGTCTAGTCTTGTCTGTCTAGTCTTGTCTGTCTAGTCTTGTCTGTCTAGTCTTGTCTGTCTAGTCTTGTCTGTCTAGTCTTGTCTGTCTAGTCTTGTCTGTCTAGTCTTGTCTGTCTAGTCTTGTCTGTCTAGTCTTGTCTGTCTAGTCTTGTCTGTCTAGTCTTGTCTGTCTAGTCTTGTCTGTCTAGTCTTGTCTGTCTAGTCTTGTCTGTCTAGTCTTGTCTGTCTAGTCTTGTCTGTCTAGTCTTGTCTGTCTAGTCTTGTCTGTCTAGTCTTGTCTGTCTAGTCTTGTCTGTCTAGTCTTGTCTGTCTAGTCTTGTCTAGTCTTGTCTGTCTAGTCTGTCTAGTCTTGTCTGTCTAGTCTTGTCTGTCTAGTCTTGTCTGTCTAGTCTTGTCTGTCTAGTCTTGTCTGTCTAGTCTTGTCTGTCTAGTCTTGTCTGTCTAGTCTTGTCTGTCTAGTCTTGTCTGTCTAGTCTTGTCTGTCTAGTCTTGTCTGTCTAGTCTTGTCTGTCTAGTCTTGTCTGTCTAGTCTTGTCTGTCTAGTCTTGTCTGTCTAGTCTTGTCTGTCTAGTCTTGTCTGTCTAGTCTTGTCTGTCTAGTCTTGTCTGTCTAGTCTTGTCTGTCTAGTCTTGTCTGTCTAGTCTTGTCTGTCTAGTCTTGTCTGTCTAGTCTTGTCTGTCTAGTCTTGTCTGTCTAGTCTTGTCTGTCTAGTCTTGTCTGTCTAGTCTTGTCTGTCTAGTCTTGTCTGTCTAGTCTTGTCTGTCTAGTCTTGTCTGTCTAGTCTTGTCTGTCTAGTCTTGTCTGTCTAGTCTTGTCTGTCTAGTCTTGTCTGTCTAAGTCTTGTCTGTCTAGTCTTGTCTGTCTAGTCTTGTCTGTCTAGTCTTGTCTGTCTAGTCTTGTCTGTCTAGTCTTGTCTGTCTAGTCTTGTCTGTCTAGTCTTGTCTGTCTAGTCTTGTCTGTCTAGTCTTGTCTGTCTAGTCTTGTCTGTCTAGTCTTGTCTGTCTAGTCTTGTCTGTCTAGTCTTGTCTGTCTAGTCTTGTCTGTCTAGTCTTGTCTGTCTAGTCTTGTCTGTCTAGTCTTGTCTGTCTAGTCTTGTCTGTCTAGTCTTGTCTGTCTAGTCTTGTCTGTCTAGTCTTGTCTGTCTAGTCTTGTCTGTCTAGTCTTGTCTGTCTAGTCTTGTCTGTCTAGTCTTGTCTGTCTAGTCTTGTCTGTCTAGTCTTGTCTGTCTAGTCTTGTCTGTCTAGTCTTGTCTGTCTAGTCTTGTCTGTCTAGTCTTGTCTGTCTAGTCTTGTCTGTCTAGTCTTGTCTGTCTAGTCTTGTCTGTCTAGTCTTGTCTGTCTAGTCTTGTCTGTCTAGTCTTGTCTGTCTAGTCTTGTCTGTCTAGTCTTGTCTGTCTAGTCTTGTCTGTCTAGTCTTGTCTGTCTAGTCTTGTCTGTCTAGTCTTGTCTGTCTAGTCTTGTCTGTCTAGTCTTGTCTGTCTAGTCTTGTCTGTCTAGTCTTGTCTGTCTAGTCTTGTCTGTCTAGTCTTGTCTGTCTAGTCTTGTCTGTCTAGTCTTGTCTGTCTAGTCTTGTCTGTCTAGTCTTGTCTGTCTAGTCTTGTCTGTCTAGTCTTGTCTGTCTAGTCTTGTCTGTCTAGTCTTGTCTGTCTAGTCTTGTCTGTCTAGTCTTGTCTGTCTAGTCTTGTCTGTCTAGTCTTGTCTGTCTAGTCTTGTCTGTCTAGTCTTGTCTGTCTAGTCTTGTCTGTCTAGTCTTGTCTGTCTAGTCTTGTCTGTCTAGTCTTGTCTGTCTAGTCTTGTCTGTCTAGTCTTGTCTGTCTAGTCTTGTCTGTCTAGTCTTGTCTGTCTAGTCTTGTCTGTCTAGTCTTGTCTGTCTAGTCTTGTCTGTCTAGTCTTGTCTGTCTAGTCTTGTCTGTCTAGTCTTGTCTGTCTAGTCTTGTCTGTCTAGTCTTGTCTGTCTAGTCTTGTCTGTCTAGTCTTGTCTGTCTAGTCTTGTCTGTCTAGTCTTGTCTGTCTAGTCTTGTCTGTCTAGTCTTGTCTGTCTAGTCTTGTCTGTCTAGTCTTGTCTGTCTAGTCTTGTCTAGTCTTGTCTGTCTAGTCTTGTCTGTCTAGTCTTGTCTGTCTAGTCTTGTCTGTCTAGTCTTGTCTGTCTAGTCTTGTCTGTCTAGTCTTGTCTGTCTAGTCTTGTCTGTCTAGTCTTGTCTGTCTAGTCTTGTCTGTCTAGTCTTGTCTGTCTAGTCTTGTCTGTCTAGTCTTGTCTGTCTAGTCTTGTCTGTCTAGTCTTGTCTGTCTAGTCTTGTCTGTCTAGTCTTGTCTGTCTAGTCTTGTCTGTCTAGTCTTGTCTGTCTAGTCTTGTCTGTCTAGTCTTGTCTGTCTAGTCTTGTCTGTCTAGTCTTGTCTGTCTAGTCTTGTCTGTCTAGTCTTGTCTGTCTAGTCTTGTCTGTCTAGTCTTGTCTGTCTAGTCTTGTCTGTCTAGTCTTGTCTGTCTAGTCTTGTCTGTCTAGTCTTGTCTGTCTAGTCTTGTCTGTCTAGTCTTGTCTGTCTAGTCTTGTCTGTCTAGTCTTGTCTGTCTAGTCTTGTCTGTCTAGTCTTGTCTGTCTAGTCTTGTCTGTCTAGTCTTGTCTGTCTAGTCTTGTCTGTCTAGTCTTGTCTGTCTAGTCTTGTCTGTCTAGTCTTGTCTGTCTAGTCTTGTCTGTCTAGTCTTGTCTGTCTAGTCTTGTCTGTCTAGTCTTGTCTGTCTAGTCTTGTCTGTCTAGTCTTGTCTGTCTAGTCTTGTCTGTCTAGTCTTGTCTGTCTAGTCTTGTCTGTCTAGTCTTGTCTGTCTAGTCTTGTCTGTCTAGTCTTGTCTGTCTAGTCTTGTCTGTCTAGTCTTGTCTGTCTAGTCTTGTCTGTCTAGTCTTGTCTGTCTAGTCTTGTCTGTCTAGTCTTGTCTGTCTAGTCTTGTCTGTCTAGTCTTGTCTGTCTAGTCTTGTCTGTCTAGTCTTGTCTGTCTAGTCTTGTCTGTCTAGTCTTGTCTGTCTAGTCTTGTCTGTCTAGTCTTGTCTGTCTAGTCTTGTCTGTCTAGTCTTGTCTGTCTAGTCTTGTCTGTCTAGTCTTGTCTGTCTAGTCTTGTCTGTCTAGTCTTGTCTGTCTAGTCTTGTCTGTCTAGTCTTGTCTGTCTAGTCTTGTCTGTCTAGTCTTGTCTGTCTAGTCTTGTCTGTCTAGTCTTGTCTGTCTAGTCTTGTCTGTCTAGTCTTGTCTGTCTAGTCTTGTCTGTCTAGTCTTGTCTGTCTAGTCTTGTCTGTCTAGTCTTGTCTGTCTAGTCTTGTCTGTCTAGTCTTGTCTGTCTAGTCTTGTCTGTCTAGTCTTGTCTGTCTAGTCTTGTCTGTCTAGTCTTGTCTGTCTAGTCTTGTCTGTCTAGTCTAGTCTTGTCTGTCTAGTCTTGTCTGTCTAGTCTTGTCTGTCTAGTCTTGTCTGTCTAGTCTTGTCTGTCTAGTCTTGTCTGTCTAGTCTTGTCTGTCTAGTCTTGTCTGTCTAGTCTTGTCTGTCTAGTCTTGTCTGTCTAGTCTTGTCTGTCTAGTCTTGTCTGTCTAGTCTTGTCTGTCTAGTCTTGTCTGTCTAGTCTTGTCTGTCTAGTCTTGTCTGTCTAGTCTTGTCTGTCTAGTCTTGTCTGTCTAGTCTTGTCTGTCTAGTCTTGTCTGTCTAGTCTTGTCTGTCTAGTCTTGTCTGTCTAGTCTTGTCTGTCTAGTCTTGTCTGTCTAGTCTTGTCTGTCTAGTCTTGTCTGTCTAGTCTTGTCTGTCTAGTCTTGTCTGTCTAGTCTTGTCTGTCTAGTCTTGTCTGTCTAGTCTTGTCTGTCTAGTCTTGTCTGTCTAGTCTTGTCTGTCTAGTCTTGTCTGTCTAGTCTTGTCTGTCTAGTCTTGTCTGTCTAGTCTTGTCTGTCTAGTCTTGTCTGTCTAGTCTTGTCTGTCTAGTCTTGTCTGTCTAGTCTTGTCTGTCTAGTCTTGTCTGTCTAGTCTTGTCTGTCTAGTCTTGTCTGTCTAGTCTTGTCTGTCTAGTCTTGTCTGTCTAGTCTTGTCTGTCTAGTCTTGTCTGTCTAGTCTTGTCTGTCTAGTCTTGTCTGTCTAGTCTTGTCTGTCTAGTCTTGTCTGTCTAGTCTTGTCTGTCTAGTCTTGTCTGTCTAGTCTTGTCTGTCTAGTCTTGTCTGTCTAGTCTTGTCTGTCTAGTCTTGTCTGTCTAGTCTTGTCTGTCTAGTCTTGTCTGTCTAGTCTTGTCTGTCTAGTCTTGTCTGTCTAGTCTTGTCTGTCTAGTCTTGTCTGTCTAGTCTTGTCTGTCTAGTCTTGTCTGTCTAGTCTTGTCTGTCTAGTCTTGTCTGTCTAGTCTTGTCTGTCTAGTCTTGTCTGTCTAGTCTTGTCTGTCTAGTCTTGTCTGTCTAGTCTTGTCTGTCTAGTCTTGTCTGTCTAGTCTTGTCTGTCTAGTCTTGTCTGTCTAGTCTTGTCTGTCTAGTCTTGTCTGTCTAGTCTTGTCTGTCTAGTCTTGTCTGTCTAGTCTTGTCTGTCTAGTCTTGTCTGTCTAGTCTTGTCTGTCTAGTCTTGTCTGTCTAGTCTTGTCTGTCTAGTCTTGTCTGTCTAGTCTTGTCTGTCTAGTCTTGTCTGTCTAGTCTTGTCTGTCTAGTCTTGTCTGTCTAGTCTTGTCTGTCTAGTCTTGTCTGTCTAGTCTTGTCTGTCTAGTCTTGTCTGTCTAGTCTTGTCTGTCTAGTCTTGTCTGTCTAGTCTTGTCTGTCTAGTCTTGTCTGTCTAGTCTTGTCTGTCTAGTCTTGTCTGTCTAGTCTTGTCTGTCTAGTCTTGTCTGTCTAGTCTTGTCTGTCTAGTCTTGTCTGTCTAGTCTTGTCTGTCTAGTCTTGTCTGTCTAGTCTTGTCTGTCTAGTCTTGTCTGTCTAGTCTTGTCTGTCTAGTCTTGTCTGTCTAGTCTTGTCTGTCTAGTCTTGTCTGTCTAGTCTTGTCTGTCTAGTCTTGTCTGTCTAGTCTTGTCTGTCTAGTCTTGTCTGTCTAGTCTTGTCTGTCTAGTCTTGTCTGTCTAGTCTTGTCTGTCTAGTCTTGTCTGTCTAGTCTTGTCTGTCTAGTCTTGTCTGTCTAGTCTTGTCTGTCTAGTCTTGTCTGTCTAGTCTTGTCTGTCTAGTCTTGTCTGTCTAGTCTTGTCTGTCTAGTCTTGTCTGTCTAGTCTTGTCTGTCTAGTCTTGTCTGTCTAGTCTTGTCTGTCTAGTCTTGTCTGTCTAGTCTTGTCTGTCTAGTCTTGTCTGTCTAGTCTTGTCTGTCTAGTCTTGTCTGTCTAGTCTTGTCTGTCTAGTCTTGTCTGTCTAGTCTTGTCTGTCTAGTCTTGTCTGTCTAGTCTTGTCTGTCTAGTCTTGTCTGTCTAGTCTTGTCTGTCTAGTCTTGTCTGTCTAGTCTTGTCTGTCTAGTCTTGTCTGTCTAGTCTTGTCTGTCTAGTCTTGTCTGTCTAGTCTTGTCTGTCTAGTCTTGTCTGTCTAGTCTTGTCTGTCTAGTCTTGTCTGTCTAGTCTTGTCTGTCTAGTCTTGTCTGTCTAGTCTTGTCTGTCTAGTCTTGTCTGTCTAGTCTTGTCTGTCTAGTCTTGTCTGTCTAGTCTTGTCTGTCTAGTCTTGTCTGTCTAGTCTTGTCTGTCTAGTCTTGTCTGTCTAGTCTTGTCTGTCTAGTCTTGTCTGTCTAGTCTTGTCTGTCTAGTCTTGTCTGTCTAGTCTTGTCTGTCTAGTCTTGTCTGTCTAGTCTTGTCTGTCTAGTCTTGTCTGTCTAGTCTTGTCTGTCTAGTCTTGTCTGTCTAGTCTTGTCTGTCTAGTCTTGTCTGTCTAGTCTTGTCTGTCTAGTCTTGTCTGTCTAGTCTTGTCTGTCTAGTCTTGTCTGTCTAGTCTTGTCTGTCTAGTCTTGTCTGTCTAGTCTTGTCTGTCTAGTCTTGTCTGTCTAGTCTTGTCTGTCTAGTCTTGTCTGTCTAGTCTTGTCTGTCTAGTCTTGTCTGTCTAGTCTTGTCTGTCTAGTCTTGTCTGTCTAGTCTTGTCTGTCTAGTCTTGTCTGTCTAGTCTTGTCTGTCTAGTCTTGTCTGTCTAGTCTTGTCTGTCTAGTCTTGTCTGTCTAGTCTTGTCTGTCTAGTCTTGTCTGTCTAGTCTTGTCTGTCTAGTCTTGTCTGTCTAGTCTTGTCTGTCTAGTCTTGTCTGTCTAGTCTTGTCTGTCTAGTCTTGTCTGTCTAGTCTTGTCTGTCTAGTCTTGTCTGTCTAGTCTTGTCTGTCTAGTATTATCTGTCTAGTCTTGTCTGTCTAGTCTTGTCTGTCTAGTCTTGTCTGTCTAGTCTTGTCTGTCTAGTCTTGTCTGTCTAGTCTTGTCTCTCTAGTCTTGTCTTGTCTGTCTAGACTTATCTGTCTAGTCTTGTCTGTCTAGTCTTCTTTGTCTAGTCTTCTCTGTGTAGTCTAGTCTGTCTAGTCTTGTCTGTCTAGTCTTGTCTGTCTAGTCTTGTCTGTCTAGTCTTGCCTGTCTAGTCTTGTCTGTCTAGTCTTGTCTGTCTAGTCTTGTCTGTCTAGTCTTGCCTGTCTAGTCTTGTCTGTCTAGTCTTGTCTGTCTAGTCTTGTCTGTCTAGTCTTGTCTGTCTAGTCTTGTCTGTCTAGTCTTGTCTGTGTAGTCTTGTCTGTCTAGTCTTGTCTGTCTAGTCTTGTCTGTCCAGTCTGGTCTGTCTAGTCTTGTCTGTCTAGTCTTGTCTGTCTAGTCTTGTCTGTCTAGTCTTGCCTGTCTAGTCTTGTCTGTCTAGTCTTGTCTGTCTAGTCTTGTCTGTCTAGTCTTGTCTGTCTAGTCTTGTCTGTGTAGTCTTGTCTGTCTAGTCTTGTCTGTCTAGTCTTGTCTGTCTAGTCTGGTCTGTCTAGTCTTGTCTGTCTAGTCTTGTCTGTCTAGTCTTGTCTGTCTAGTCTTGTCTGTCTAGTCTTGTCTGTCTAGTCTTGTCTGTCTATTCTTGTCTGTCTAGTCTTGTCTGTCTAGTCTTGTCTGTCTAGTCTTGTCTGTCTAGTCTTGTCTGTCTAGTCTTGTCTGTCTAGTCTTGTCTGTCTAGTCTTGTCTGTCTAGTCTTGTCTGTCTGGTCTTGTCTGTCTAGTCTTGTCTGTCTAGTCTTGTCTGTCTAGTCTTGTCTGTCTAGTCTTGTCTGTCTAGTCTTGTCTGTCTAGTCTTGTCTGTCTAGTCTTGTCTGTCTAGTCTTGTCTGTCTAGTCTTGTCTGTCTAGTCTTGTCTGTCTAGTCTTGTCTCTCTAGTCTTGTCTGTCTAGTCTTGTCTGTCTAGACTTATCTGTCTAGTCTTGTCTGTCTAGTCTTCTCTGTCTAGTCTTCTCTGTGTAGTCTAGTCTGTCTAGTCTTGTCTGTCTAGTCTTGTCTGTCTAGTCTTGTCTGTCTAGTCTTGTCTGTCTAGTCTTGCCTGTCTAGTCTTGTCTGTCTAGTCTTGTCTGTCTAGTCTTGTCTGTCTAGTCTTGCCTGTCTAGTCTTGTCTGTCTAGTCTTGTCTGTCTAGTCTTGTCTGTCTAGTCTTGTCTGTCTAGTCTTGTCTGTCTAGTCTTGTCTGTGTAGTCTTGTCTGTCTAGTCTTGTCTGTCTAGTCTTGTCTGTCTAGTCTTGTCTGTCTAGTCTGGTCTCTCTAGTCTTGTCTGTCTAGTCTTGTCTGTCTAGTCTTGTCTGTCTAGTCTTGTCTGTCTAGTCTTGTCTGTCTAGTCTTGTCTGTCTAGTCTTGTCTGTCTATTCTTATCTGTCTAGTCTTGTCTGTCTAGTCTTGTCTGTCTAGTCTTGTCTGTCTAGTCTTGTCTGTCTAGTCTTGTCTGTCTAGTCTTGTCTGTCTAGTCTTGTCTGTCTAGTCTTGTCTGTCTAGTCTTGTCTGTCCAGTCTTGTCTGTCCAGTCTTGTCTGTCCAGTCTTGTCTGTCCAGTCTTGTCTGTGCAGTCTTGTCTGTCTAGTCTTGTCTGTCTAGTCTTGTCTGTCTAGTCTTGTCTGTCTAGTCTTGTCTGTCTAGTCTTGTCTGTCTAGTCTTGTCTGTCTAGTCTTGTCTGTCTAGACTTGTCTGTCTAGTCTTGTCTGTCTAGTCTTGTCTGTCTAGTCTTGTCTGTCTATTCTTGTCTGTCTAGTCTTGTCTGTCTAGTCTTGTCTGTCTAGTCTTGTCTGTCTAGTCTTGTCTGTCTAGTCTTGTCTGTCTAGTCTTGTCTGTCTAGTCTTGTCTGTCTAGTCTTGTCTGTCTAGTCTTGTCTGTCTAGTCTGTTTGTCTAGTCTTGTCTGTCTAGTCTTGTCTGTCTAGTCTTGTCTGTCTAGTCTTGTCTGTCTAGTCTTGTCTGTCTAGTCTTGTCTGTCTAGTCTTGTCTGTCTAGTCTTGTCTGTCTAGTCTTGTCTGTCTAGTCTTGTTTGTCTAGTCTTGTCTGTCTAGTCTTGTCTGTCTAGTCTTGTCTGTCTAGTCTTGTCTGTCTAGTCTTGTCTGTCTAGTCTTGTCTGTCTAGTCTTGTCTGTCTAGTCTTGTCTGTCTAGTCTTGTCTGTCTAGTCTTGTCTGTCTAGTCTTGTCTGTCTAGTCTTGTCTGTCTAGTCTTGTCTGTCTAGTCTTGTCTGTCTAGTCTTGTCTGTCTAGTCTTGTCTGTCTAGTCTTGTCTGTCTAGTCTTGTCTGTCTAGTCTTGTCTGTCTAGTCTTGTCTGTCTAGTCTTGTCTGTCTAGTCTTGTCTGTCTAGTCTTGTCTAGTCTTGTCTGTCTAGTCTTGTCTGTCTAGTCTTGTCTGTCTAGTCTTGTCTGTCTAGTCTTGTCTGTCTAGTCTTGTCTGTCTAGTCTTGTCTGTCTAGTCTTGTCTGTCTAGTCTTGTCTGTCTAGTCTTGTCTGTCTAGTCTTGTCTGTCTAGTCTTGTCTGTCTAGTCTTGTCTGTCTAGTCTTGTCTGTCTAGTCTTGTCTGTCTAGTCTTGTCTGTCTAGTCTTGTCTGTCTAGTCTTGTCTGTCTAGTCTTGTCTGTCTAGTCTTGTCTGTCTAGTCTTGTCTGTCTAGTCTTGTCTGTCTAGTCTTGTCTGTCTAGTCTTGTCTGTCTAGTCTTGTCTGTCTAGTCTTGTCTGTCTAGTCTTGTCTGTCTAGTCTTGTCTGTCTAGTCTTGTCTGTCTAGTCTTGTCTCTCTAGTCTTGTCTGTCTAGTCTTGTCTGTCTAGTCTTGTCTGTCTAGTCTTGTCTGTCTAGTCTTGTCTGTCTAGTCTTGTCTGTCTAGTCTTGTCTGTCTAGTCTTGTCTGTCTAGTCTTGTCTGTCTAGTCTTGTCTGTCTAGTCTTGTCTGTCTAGTCTTGTCTGTCTAGTCTTGTCTGTCTAGTCTTGTCTGTCTAGTCTTGTCTGTCTAGTCTTGTCTGTCTAGTCTTGTCTGTCTAGTCTTGTCTGTCTAGTCTTGTCTGTCTAGTCTTGTCTGTCTAGTCTTGTCTGTCTAGTCTTGTCTGTCTAGTCTTGTCTGTCTAGTCTTGTCTGTCTAGTCTTGTCTGTCTAGTCTTGTCTGTCTAGTCTTGTCTGTCTAGTCTTGTCTGTCTAGTCTTGTCTGTCTAGTCTTGTCTGTCTAGTCTTGTCTGTCTAGTCTTGTCTGTCTAGTCTTGTCTGTCTAGTCTTGTCTGTCTAGTCTTGTCTGTCTAGTCTTGTCTGTCTAGTCTTGTCTGTCTAGTCTTGTCTGTCTAGTCTTGTCTGTCTAGTCTTGTCTGTCTAGTCTTGTCTGTCTAGTCTTGTCTGTCTAGTCTTGTCTGTCTAGTCTTGTCTGTCTAGTCTTGTCTGTCTAGTATTGTCTGTCTAGTCTTGTCTGTCTAGTCTTGTCTGTCTAGTCTTGTCTGTCTAGTCTTGTCTGTCTAGTCTTGTCTGTCTAGTCTTGTCTGTCTAGTCTTGTCTGTCTAGTCTTGTCTGTCTAGTCTTGTCTGTCTAGTCTTGTCTGTCTAGTCTTGTCTGTCTAGTCTTGTTTGTCTAGTCTTGTCTGTCTAGTCTTGTCTGTCTAGTCTTGTCTGTCTAGTCTTGTCTGTCTAGTCTTGTCTGTCTAGTCTTGTCTATCTAGTCTTGTCTGTCTAGTCTTATCTGTCTAGTCTTGTCTGTCTAGTCTTCTCTGTCTAGTCTTGTCTGTCTAGTCTTGTCTGTCTAGTCTTGTCTGTCTAGTCTTGTCTGTCTAGTCTTGTCTGTCTAGTCCTGTCTGTCTAGTCTTGTCTGTCTAGTCTTGTCTGTCTAGTCTTGTCTGTCTAGTCTTGTCTGTCTAGTCTTTTCTGTCTAGTCTTGTCTGTCTAGTCTTGTCTGTCTAGTCTTGTCTGTCTAGTCTTGTCTGTCTAGTCTTGTCTGTCTAGTCTTGTCTGTCTAGCCTTGTCTGTCTAGTCTTGTCTGTCTAGTCTTGTCTGTCTAGTCTTGTCTGTCTAGTCTGTCTAGTCTTGTCTGTCTAGTCTTGTCTGTCTAGTCTTGTCTGTCTAGTCTTGTCTGTCTAGTCTTGTCTGTCTAGTCTTGTCTGTCTAGTCTTGTCTGTCTAGTCTTGTCTGTCTAGTCTTGTCTGTCTAGTCTTGTCTGTCTAGTCTTGTCTGTCTAGTCTTGTCTGTCTAGTCTTGTCTGTCTAGTCTTGTCTGTCTAGTCTTGTCTGTCTAGTCTTGTCTGTCTAGTCTTGTCTGTCTAGTCTTGTATGTCTAGTCTTGTCTGTCTAGTCT
>CALYMW010000096.1:0-67769 GCA_944588485.1 Phosphuga atrata
GACAAGACTAGACAGACAAGACTAAACAGACAAGACTAGACAGACAAGACTAGACAGACAAGACTAAACAGACAAGACTAGACAGACAAGACTAGACAGACAATACTAGACAGACAAGACTAGACAGACAAGACTAGACAGACAAGACTAGACAGACAAGACTAGACAGACAAGACTAGACAGACAAGACTAGACAGACAAGACTAGACAGACAAGACTAGACAGACAAGACTAGACAGAAAAGACTAGACAGACAAGACTAGACAGACAAGACTAGACAGACAAGACTAGACAGACAAGACTAGACAGACAAGACTAGACAGACAAGACTAGACCGACAAAACTAGACAGACAAGACTAGACAGACAAGACTAGACAGACAAGACTAGACAGACAAGACTAGACAGACAAGACTAGACAGACAAGACTAGACAGACAAGACTAGACAGACAAGACTAGACAGACAAGACTAGACAGACAAGACTAGACAGACAAGACTAGACAGACAAGACTAGACAGACAAGACTAGACAGACAAGACTAGACAGACAAGACTAGACAGACAAGACTAGACAGACAAGACTAGACAGACAAGACTAGACAGACAAGACTAGACAGACAAGACTAGACAGACAAGACTAGACAGACAAGACTAGACAGACAAGACTAGACAGACAAGACTAGACAGACAAGACTAGACAGACAAGACTAGACAGACAAGACTAGACAGACAAGACTAGACAGACAAGACTAGACAGACAAGACTAGACAGACAAGACTAGACAGACAAGACTAGACAGACAAGACTAGACAGACAAGACTAGACAGACAAGACTAGACAGACAAGACTAGAGAGACAAGACTAGACAGACAAGACTAGACAGACAAGACTAGACAGACAAGACTAGACAGACAAGACTAGACAGACAAGACTAGACAGACAAGACTAGACAGACAAGACTAGACAGACAAGACTAGACAGACAAGACTAGACAGACAAGACTAGACAGACAAGACTAGACATACAAGACTAGACGGACAAGACTAGACGGACAAGACTAGACGGACAAGACTAGACGGACAAGACTAGACAGACAAGACTAGACAGACAAGACTAGACAGACAAGACTATACAGACAAGACTAGACAGACAAGACTAGACAGACAAGACTAGACAGACAAGACTAGACAGACAAGACTAGACAGACAAGACTAGACAGACAAGACTAGACAGACAAGACTAGACAGACAAGACTAGACAGACAAGACTAGACAGACAAGACTAGACAGACAAGACTAGACAGACAAGACTAGACAGACAAGACTAGACAGACAAGGCTAGACAGACAAGACTAGACAGACAAGACTAGAAGACAAGACTAGACAGGCAGGACTAGACAGACATCACTAGACAGACATCATTAGACAGACAAGACTAGACAGACAAGACTAGACAGACAAGACTAGACAGACAAGGCTAGACAGACAAGACTAGACAGACAAGACTAGAAGACAAGACTAGACAGACAGGACTAGACAGACATCACTAGACAGACATCACTAGACAGACAAGACTAGACAGACAAGACTAGACAGACAAGACTAGACAGACAAGACTAGACAGACAAGACTAGACAGACAAGACTAGACAGAAAAGACTAGACAGACAAGACTAAACAGACAAGACTAGACAGACAAGACTAGACAGACAAGACTAGACAGACAAGACTAGACAGACAAGACTAGACAGACAAGACTAGACAGACAAGACTAGACAGACAAGACTAGACAGACAAGACTAGACAGACAAGACTAGACAGACAAGACTAGACAGACAAGACTGGACAGACAAGACTGGACAGACAAGACTAGACAGACAAGACTAGACAGACAAGACTAGACAGACAAGACTAGACAGACAAGACTAGACAGACAAGACTAGACAGACAAGACTAGACAGACAAGACTAGACAGACAAGACTAGACAGACAAGACTAGACAGACAAGACTAGACAGACAAGACTAGACAGACAAGACTAGACAGACAAGACTAGACAGACAAGACTAGACAGACAAGACTAGACAGACAAGACTAGACAGACAAGACTAGACAGACAAGACTAGACAGACAAGACTAGACAGACAAGACTAGACAGACAAGACTAGACAGACAAGACTAGACAGACAAGACTAGACAGACAAGACTAGACAGACAAGACTAGACAGACAAGACTAGACAGACAAGACTAGACAGACAAGACTAGACAGACAAGACTAGACAGACAAGACTAGACAGACAAGACTAGACAGACAAGACTAGACAGACAAGACTAGACAGACAAGACTAGACAGACAAGACTAGACAGACAAGACTAGACAGACAAGACTAGACAGACAAGACTAGACAGACAAGACTAGACAGACAAGACTAGACAGACAAGACTAGACAGACAAGACTAGACAGACAAGACTAGACAGACAAGACTAGACAGACAAGACTAGACAGACAAGACTAGACAGACAAGACTAGACAGACAAGACTAGACAGACAAGACTAGACAGACAAGACTAGACAGACAAGACTAGACAGACAAGACTAGACAGACAAGACTAGACAGACAAGACTAGACAGACAAGACTAGACAGACAAGACTAGACAGACAAGACTAGACAGACAAGACTAGACAGACAAGACTAGACAGACAAGACTAGACAGACAAGACTAGACAGACAAGACTAGACAGACAAGACTAGACAGACAAGACTAGACAGACAAGACTAGACAGACAAGACTAGACAGACAAGACTAGACAGACAAGACTAGACAGACAAGACTAGACAGACAAGACTAGACAGACAAGACTAGACAGACAAGACTAGACAGACAAGACTAGACAGACAAGACTAGACAGACAAGACTAGACAGACAAGACTAGACAGACAAGACTAGACAGACAAGACTAGACAGACAAGACTAGACAGACAAGACTAGACAGACAAGACTAGACAGACAAGACTAGACAGACAAGACTAGACAAACAAGACTAGACAAACAAGACTAGACAGACAAGACTAAACAGACAAGACTGGACAGACAAGACTGGACAGACAAGACTAGACAGACAAGACTAGACAGACAAGACTAGACAGACAAGACTAGACAGACAAGACTAGACAGACAAGACTAGACAGACAAGACTAGACAGACAAGACTAGACAGACAAGACTAGACAGACAAGACTAGACAGTCAAGACTAGACAGACAAGACTAGACAGACAAGACTAGACAGACAAGACTAGACAGACAAGACTAGACAGACAAGACTAGACAAACAAGAATAGACAGACAAGACTAGACAGACAAGACTAGACAGAAAAGACTAGACAGACAAGACTAGACAGACAAGACTAGACAGACAAGACTAGACAGAGAAGACAAGACAGACAAGACTAGACAGACAAGACTAGACAGATAAGACTAGACAGACAAGACTAGACAGACAAGACTAGACAGACAAGACTAGACAGACAAGACTAGACAGACAAGACAAGACAGACAAGACTAGACAGACAAGACTAGACAGACAACACTAGACAGACAAGACTAGACAGAAAAGACTAGACAGACAAGACTAGACAGACAAGACTAGACAGACAAGACTAGACAGACAAGACTAGACAGACAAGACTAGACAGACAAGACTAGACAGACAAGACTAGACAGACAAGACTAGACAGACAAGACTAGACAGACAAGGCTAGACAGACAAGACTAGACAGACAAGACTAGAAGACAAGACTAGACAGGCAGGACTAGACAGACATCACTAGACAGACATCATTAGACAGACAAGACTAGACAGACAAGACTAGACAGACAAGACTAGACAGACAAGGCTAGACAGACAAGACTAGACAGACAAGACTAGAAGACAAGACTAGACAGACAGGACTAGACAGACATCACTAGACATACATCACTAGACAGACAAGACTAGACAGACAAGACTAGACAGACAAGACTAGACAGACAAGACTAGACAGACAAGACTAGACAGACAAGACTAGACAGACAAGACTAGACAGACAAGACTAGACAGACAAGACTAGACAGACAAGACTAGACAGACAAGACTAGACAGACAAGACTAGACAGACAAGACTAGACAGACAAGACTAGACAGACAAGACTAGACAGACAAGACTAGACAGACAAGACTAGACAGACAAGACTAGACAGACAAGACTAGACAGACAAGACTAGACAGACAAGACTAGACAGACAAGACTAGACAGACAAGACTAGACAGACAAGACTAGACAGACAAGACTAGACAGACAAGACTAGACAGACAAGACTAGACAGACAAGACTAGACAGACAAGACTAGACAGACAAGACTAGACAGACAAGACTAGACAGACAAGACTAGACAGACAAGACTAGACAGACAAGACTAGACAGACAAGACTAGACAGACAAGACTAGACAGACAAGACTAGACAGACAAGACTAGACAGACAAGACTAGACAGACAAGACTAGACAGACAAGACTAGACAGACAAGACTAGACAGACAAGACTAGACAGACAAGACTAGACAGACAAGACTAGACAGACAAGACTAGACAGACAAGACTAGACAGACAAGACTAGACAGACAAGACTAGACAGACAAGACTAGACAGACAAGACTAGACAGACAAGACTAGACAAACAAGACTAGACAAACAAGACTAGACAGACAAGACTAAACAGACAAGACTGGACAGACAAGACTGGACAGACAAGACTAGACAGACAAGACTAGACAGACAAGACTAGACAGACAAGACTAGACAGACAAGACTAGACAGACAAGACTAGACAGACAAGACTAGACAGACAAGACTAGACAGACAAGACTAGACAGACAAGACTAGACAGTCAAGACTAGACAGACAAGACTAGACAGACAAGACTAGACAGACAAGACTAGACAGACAAGACTAGACAGACAAGACTAGACAAACAAGAATAGACAGACAAGACTAGACAGACAAGACTAGACAGAAAAGACTAGACAGACAAGACTAGACAGACAAGACTAGACAGACAAGACTAGACAGAGAAGACAAGACAGACAAGACTAGACAGACAAGACTAGACAGATAAGACTAGACAGACAAGACTAGACAGACAAGACTAGACAGACAAGACTAGACAGACAAGACTAGACAGACAAGACAAGACAGACAAGACTAGACAGACAAGACTAGACAGACAACACTAGACAGACAAGACTAGACAGAAAAGACTAGACAGACAAGACTAGACAGACAAGACTAGACAGACAAGACTAGACAGACAAGACTAGACAGACAAGACTAGACAGACAAGACTAGACAGACAAGACTAGACAGACAAGACTAGACAGACAAGACTAGACAGACAAGACTAGACAGACAAGACTAGACAGACAAGACTAGACAGACAAGACTAGACAGACAAGACTAGACAGACAAGACTAGACAGACAAGACTAGACAGACAAGACTAGACAGACAAGACTAGACAGACAAGACTAGACAGACAAGACTAGACAGACAAGACTAGACAGACAAGACTAGACAGACAAGACTAGACAGACAAGACTAGACAGACAAGACTAGACAGACAAGACTAGACAGACAAGACTAGACAGACAAGACTAGACAGACAAGACTAGACAGACAAGACTAGACAGACAAGACTAGACAGACAAGACTAGACAGACAAGACTAGACAGACAAGACTAGACAGACAAGACTAGACAGACAAGACTAGACAGACAAGACTAGACAGACAAGACTAGACAGACAAGACTAGACAGACAAGACTAGACAGACAAGACTAGACAGACAAGACTAGACAGACAAGACTAGACAGACAAGACTAGACAGACAAGACTAGACAGACAAGACTAGACAGACAAGACTAGACAAACAAGACTAGACAAACAAGACTAGACAGACAAGACTAAACAGACAAGACTGGACAGACAAGACTGGACAGACAAGACTAGACAGACAAGACTAGACAGACAAGACTAGACAGACAAGACTAGACAGACAAGACTAGACAGACAAGACTAGACAGACAAGACTAGACAGACAAGACTAGACAGACAAGACTAGACAGACAAGACTAGACAGTCAAGACTAGACAGACAAGACTAGACAGACAAGACTAGACAGACAAGACTAGACAGACAAGACTAGACAGACAAGACTAGACAAACAAGAATAGACAGACAAGACTAGACAGACAAGACTAGACAGAAAAGACTAGACAGACAAGACTAGACAGACAAGACTAGACAGACAAGACTAGACAGAGAAGACAAGACAGACAAGACTAGACAGACAAGACTAGACAGATAAGACTAGACAGACAAGACTAGACAGACAAGACTAGACAGACAAGACTAGACAGACAAGACTAGACAGACAAGACAAGACAGACAAGACTAGACAGACAAGACTAGACAGACAACACTAGACAGACAAGACTAGACAGAAAAGACTAGACAGACAAGACTAGACAGACAAGACTAGACAGACAAGACTAGACAGACAAGACTAGACAGACAAGACTAGACAGACAAGACTAGACAGACAAGACTAGACAGACAAGACTAGACAGACAAGACTAGACAGACAAGGCTAAACAGACAAGACTAGACAGACAAGACTAGAAGACAAGACTAGACAGGCAGGACTAGACAGACATCACTAGACAGACATCATTAGACAGACAAGACTAGACAGACAAGACTAGACAGACAAGACTAGACAGACAAGGCTAGACAGACAAGACTAGACAGACAAGACTAGAAGACAAGACTAGACAGACAGGACTAGACAGACATCACTAGACAGACATCACTAGACAGACAAGACTAGACAGACAAGACTAGACAGACAAGACTAGACAGACAAGACTAGACAGACAAGACTAGACAGACAAGACTAGACAGACAAGACTAGACAGACAAGACTAGACAGACAAGACTAGACAGACAAGACTAGACAGACAAGACTAGACAGACAAGACTAGACAGACAAGACTAGACAGACAAGACTAGACAGACAAGACTAGACAGACAAGACTAGACAGACAAGACTAGACATACAAGACTAGACGGACAAAACTAGACGGACAAGACTAGACGGACAAGACTAGACGGACAAGACTAGACAGACAAGACTAGACAGACAAGACTAGACAGACAAGACTATACAGACAAGACTAGACAGACAAGACCAGACAGACAAGACTAGACAGACAAGACTAGACAGACAAGACTAGACAGACAAGACTAGACAGACAAGACTAGACAGACAAGACTAGACAGACAAGACTAGACAGACAAGACTAGACAGACAAGACTAGACAGACAAGGCTAGACAGACAAGACTAGACAGACAAGACTAGAAGACAAGACTAGACAGGCAGGACTAGACAGACATCACTAGACAGACATCATTAGACAGACAAGACTAGACAGACAAGACTAGACAGACAAGACTAGACAGACAAGGCTAGACAGACAAGACTAGACAGACAAGACTAGAAGACAAGACTAGACAGACAGGACTAGACAGACATCACTGGACAGACATCACTAGACAGACAAGACTAGACAGACAAGACTAGACAGACAAGACTAGACAGACAAGACTAGACAGACAAGACTAGACAGACAAGACTAGACAGAAAAGACTAGACAGACAAGACTAAACAGACAAGACTAGACAGACAAGACTAGACAGACAAGACTAGACAGACAAGACTAGACAGACAAGACTAGACAGACAAGACTAGACAGACAAGACTAGACAGACAAGACTAGACAGACAAGACTAGACAGACAAGACTAGACAGACAAGACTAGACAGACAAGACTAGACAGACAAGACTAGACAGACAAGACTAGACAGACAAGACTAGACAGACAAGACTAGACAGACAAGACTAGACAGACAAGACTAGACAGACAAGACTAGACAGACAAGACTAGACAGACAAGACTAGACAGACAAGACTAGACAGACAAGACTAGACAGACAAGACTAGACAGACAAGACTAGACAGACAAGACTAGACAGACAAGACTAGACAGACAAGACTAGACAGACAAGACTAGACAGACAAGACTAGACAGACAAGACTAGACAGACAAGACTAGACAGACAAGACTAGACAGACAAGACTAGACAGACAAGACTAGACAGACAAGACTAGACAGACAAGACTAGACAGACAAGACTAGACAGACAAGACTAGACAGACAAGACTAGACAGACAAGACTAGACAGACAAGACTAGACAGACAAGACTAGACAGACAAGACTAGACAGACAAGACTAGACAGACAAGACTAGACAGACAAGACTAGACAGACAAGACTAGACAGACAAGACTAGACAGACAAGACTAGACAGACAAGACTAGACAGACAAGACTAGACAGACAAGACTAGACAGACAAGACTAGACAGACAAGACTAGACAGACAAGACTAGACAGACAAGACTAGACAGACAAGACTAGACAGACAAGACTAGACAGACAAGACTAGACAGACAAGACTAGACAGACAAGACTAGACAGACAAGACTAGACAGACAAGACTAGACAGACAAGACTAGACAGACAAGACTAGACAGACAAGACTAGACAGACAAGACTAGACAGACAAGACTAGACAGACAAGACTAGACAGACAAGACTAGACAGACAAGACTAGACAGACAAGACTAGACAGACAAGACTAGACAGACAAGACTAGACAGACAAGACTAGAGAGACAAGACTAGACAGACAAGACTAGACAGACAAGACTAGACAGACAAGACTAGACAGACAAGACTAGACAAACAAGACTAGACAAACAAGACTAGACAGACAAGACTAAACAGACAAGACTGGACAGACAAGACTGGACAGACAAGACTAGACAGACAAGACTAGACAGACAAGACTAGACAGACAAGACTAGACAGACAAGACTAGACAGACAAGACTAGACAGACAAGACTAGACAGACAAGACTAGACAGACAAGACTAGACAGACAAGACTAGACAGTCAAGACTAGACAGACAAGACTAGACAGACAAGACTAGACAGACAAGACTAGACAGACAAGACTAGACAAACAAGAATAGACAGACAAGACTAGACAGACAAGACTAGACAGAAAAGACTAGACAGACAAGACTAGACAGACAAGACTAGACAGACAAGACTAGACAGAGAAGACAAGACAGACAAGACTAGACAGACAAGACTAGACAGACAAGACTAGACAGACAAGACTAGACAAACAAGAATAGACAGACAAGACTAGACAGACAAGACTAGACAGAAAAGACTAGACAGACAAGACTAGACAGACAAGACTAGACAGACAAGACTAGACAGAGAAGACAAGACAGACAAGACTAGACAGACAAGACTAGACAGATAAGACTAGACAGACAAGACTAGACAGACAAGACTAGACAGACAAGACTAGACAGACAAGACTAGACAGACAAGACAAGACAGACAAGACTAGACAGACAAGACTAGACAGACAACACTAGACAGACAAGACTAGACAGAAAAGACTAGACAGACAAGACTAGACAGACAAGACTAGACAGACAAGACTAGACAGACAAGACTAGACAGACAAGACTAGACAGACAAGACTAGACAGACAAGACTAGACAGACAAGACTAGACAGACAAGACTAGACAGACAAGGCTAGACAGACAAGACTAGACAGACAAGACTAGAAGACAAGACTAGACAGGCAGGACTAGACAGACATCACTAGACAGACATCATTAGACAGACAAGACTAGACAGACAAGACTAGACAGACAAGACTAGACAGACAAGGCTAGACAGACAAGACTAGACAGACAAGACTAGAAGACAAGACTAGACAGACAGGACTAGACAGACATCACTAGACAGACATCACTAGACAGACAAGACTAGACAGACAAGACTAGACAGACAAGACTAGACAGACAAGACTAGACAGACAAGACTAGACAGACAAGACTAGACAGACAAGACTAGACAGACAAGACTAGACAGACAAGACTAGACAGACAAGACTAGACAGACAAGACTAGACAGACAAGACTAGACAGACAAGACTAGACAGACAAGACTAGACAGACAAGACTAGACAGACAAGACTAGACAGACAAGACTAGACATACAAGACTAGACGGACAAGACTAGACGGACAAGACTAGACGGACAAGACTAGACGGACAAGACTAGACAGACAAGACTAGACAGACAAGACTAGACAGACAAGACTATACAGACAAGACTAGACAGACAAGACCAGACAGACAAGACTAGACAGACAAGACTAGACAGACAAGACTAGACAGACAAGACTAGACAGACAAGACTAGACAGACAAGACTAGACAGACAAGACTAGACAGACAAGACTAGACAGACAAGACTAGACAGACAAGGCTAGACAGACAAGACTAGACAGACAAGACTAGAAGACAAGACTAGACAGGCAGGACTAGACAGACATCACTAGACAGACATCATTAGACAGACAAGACTAGACAGACAAGACTAGACAGACAAGACTAGACAGACAAGGCTAGACAGACAAGACTAGACAGACAAGACTAGAAGACAAGACTAGACAGACAGGACTAGACAGACATCACTGGACAGACATCACTAGACAGACAAGACTAGACAGACAAGACTAGACAGACAAGACTAGACAGACAAGACTAGACAGACAAGACTAGACAGACAAGACTAGACAGAAAAGACTAGACAGACAAGACTAAACAGACAAGACTAGACAGACAAGACTAGACAGACAAGACTAGACAGACAAGACTAGACAGACAAGACTAGACAGACAAGACTAGACAGACAAGACTAGACAGACAAGACTAGACAGACAAGACTAGACAGACAAGACTAGACAGACAAGACTAGACAGACAAGACTAGACAGACAAGACTAGACAGACAAGACTAGACAGACAAGACTAGACAGACAAGACTAGACAGACAAGACTAGACAGACAAGACTAGACAGACAAGACTAGACAGACAAGACTAGACAGACAAGACTAGACAGACAAGACTAGACAGACAAGACTAGACAGACAAGACTAGACAGACAAGACTAGACAGACAAGACTAGACAGACAAGACTAGACAGACAAGACTAGACAGACAAGACTAGACAGACAAGACTAGACAGACAAGACTAGACAGACAAGACTAGACAGACAAGACTAGACAGACAAGACTAGACAGACAAGACTAGACAGACAAGACTAGACAGACAAGACTAGACAGACAAGACTAGACAGACAAGACTAGACAGACAAGACTAGACAGACAAGACTAGACAGACAAGACTAGACAGACAAGACTAGACAGACAAGACTAGACAGACAAGACTAGACAGACAAGACTAGACAGACAAGACTAGACAGACAAGACTAGACAGACAAGACTAGACAGACAAGACTAGACAGACAAGACTAGACAGACAAGACTAGACAGACAAGACTAGACAGACAAGACTAGACAGACAAGACTAGACAGACAAGACTAGACAGACAAGACTAGACAGACAAGACTAGACAGACAAGACTAGACAGACAAGACTAGACAGACAAGACTAGACAGACAAGACTAGACAGACAAGACTAGACAGACAAGACTAGACAGACAAGACTAGACAGACAAGACTAGACAGACAAGACTAGACAGACAAGACTAGACAGACAAGACTAGACAGACAAGACTAGACAGACAAGACTAGACAGACAAGACTAGACAGACAAGACTAGACAGACAAGACTAGACAGACAAGACTAGACAGACAAGACTAGACAGACAAGACTAGACAGACAAGACTAGACAGACAAGACTAGACAGACAAGACTAGACAGACAAGACTAGACAGACAAGACTAGACAGACAAGACTAGACAGACAAGACTAGACAGACAAGACTAGACAGACAAGACTAGACAGACAAGACTAGACAGACAAGACTAGACAGACAAGACTAGACAGACAAGACTAGACAGACAAGACTAGACAGACAAGACTAGACAGACAAGACTAGACAGACAAGACTAGAGAGACAAGACTAGACAGACAAGACTAGACAGACAAGACTAGACAGACAAGACTAGACAGACAAGACTAGACAAACAAGACTAGACAAACAAGACTAGACAGACAAGACTAAACAGACAAGACTGGACAGACAAGACTGGACAGACAAGACTAGACAGACAAGACTAGACAGACAAGACTAGACAGACAAGACTAGACAGACAAGACTAGACAGACAAGACTAGACAGACAAGACTAGACAGACAAGACTAGACAGACAAGACTAGACAGACAAGACTAGACAGTCAAGACTAGACAGACAAGACTAGACAGACAAGACTAGACAGACAAGACTAGACAGACAAGACTAGACAAACAAGAATAGACAGACAAGACTAGACAGACAAGACTAGACAGAAAAGACTAGACAGACAAGACTAGACAGACAAGACTAGACAGACAAGACTAGACAGAGAAGACAAGACAGACAAGACTAGACAGACAAGACTAGACAGACAAGACTAGACAGACAAGACTAGACAGACAAGACTAGACAGACAAGACTAGACAGACAAGACTAGACAGACAAGACAAGACAGACAAGACTAGACAGACAAGACTAGACAGACAACACTAGACAGACAAGACTAGACAGAAAAGACTAGACAGACAAGACTAGACAGACAAGACTAGACAGACAAGACTAGACAGACAAGACTAGACAGACAAGACTAGACAGACAAGACTAGACAGACAAGACTAGACAGACAAGACTAGACAGACAAGACTAGACAGACAAGACTAGACAGACAAGACTAGACAGAGAAGACAAGACAGAGAAGACTAGACAGACAAGACTAGACAGACAAGACTAGACAGACAAGACTAGACAGACAAGACTAGACAGACAAGACTAGACAGACAAGACCAGACAGACAAGACCAGACAGACAAGACCAGACAGACAAGACCAGACAGAAAAGACTAGACAGACAAGACTAGACAGACAAGACTAGACAGACAAGACTAGACAGACAAGACTAGACAGACAAGACTAGACAGACAAGACGAGACAGACAAGACCAGACAGACAAGACCAGACAGACAAGACCAGACAGACAAGACCAGACAGACAAGACCAGACAGACAAGACCAGACAGACAAGACCAGACAGACAAGACCAGACAGACAAGACCAGACAGACAAGACCAGACAGACAAGACCAGACAGACAAGACCAGACAGACAAGACCAGACAGACAAGACTAGACAGACAAGACTAGACAAACAAGACTAGACAGACAAGACTAGACAGACAAGACTAGACAGACAAGACTAGACAGACAAGACTAGACAGACTAGACTAGACAGACAAGACTAGACAGACAAGACTAGACAGACAAGACTAGACAGACAAGACTACACAGACAAGACTAGACAGACAAGACTAGACAGACAAGACTAGACAGACAAGACTAGACAGACAAGACTAGACAGACAAGACTAGACAGACAAGACTAGACAGACCAGACTAGACAGACAAGACTAGACAGACAAGACTAGACAGACAAGACTAGACAGACAAGACTAGACAGACAAGACTAGACAGACAAGACTAGACAGACAACACTAGACAGACAACACTAGACAGACAAGACTAGACAGAAAAGACTAGACAGACAAGACTAGACAGACAAGACTAGACAGACAAGACTAGACAGACAAGACTGGACAGACAAGACTGGACAGACAAGACTGGACAGACAAGACTGGACAGACAAGACTAGACAGACAAGACTAGACAGACAAGACTAGACAGACAAGACTAGACAGACAAGACTAGACAGACAAGTCTAGACAGACAAGACTAGACAGACAAGACTAGAGAGACAAGACTAGACAGACAAGACTAGACAGACAAGACTAGACAGACAAGACTAGACAGACAAGACTAGACAGACAAGACTAGACAGACAAGACTAGACAGACAAGACTAGACAGACAAGACTAGACAGACAAGACTAGACAGACAAGACTAGACAGACAAGACTAGACAGACAAGACTAGACAGACAAGACTAGACAGACAAGACTAGACAGACAAGACTAGACAGACAAGACTAGACAGACAAGACTAGACAGACAAGACTAGACAGACAAGACTAGACAGACAAGACTAGACAGACAAGACTAGACAGACAAGACTAGACAGACAAGACTAGACAGACAAGACTAGACAGACAAGACTAGACAGACAAGACTAGACAGACAAGACTAGACAGACAAGACTAGACAGACAAGACTAGACAGACAAGACTAGACAGACAAGACTAGACAGACAAGACTAGACAGACAAGACTAGACAGACAAGACTAGACAGACAAGACTAGACAGACAAGACTAGACAGACAAGACTAGACAGACAAGACTAGACAGACAAGACTAGACAGACAAGACTAGACAGACAAGACTAGACAGACAAGACTAGACAGACAAGACTAGACAGACAAGACTAGACAGACAAGACTAGACAGACAAGACTAGACAGACAAGACTAGACAGACAAGACTAGACAGACAAGACTAGACAGACAAGACTAGACAGACAAGACTAGACAGACAAGACTAGACAGACAAGACTAGACAGACAAGACTAGACAGACAAGACTAGACAGACAAGACTAGACAGACAAGACTAGACAGACAAGACTAGACAGACAAGACTAGACAGACAAGACTAGACAGACAAGACTAGACAGACAAGACTAGACAGACAAGACTAGACAGACAAGACTAGACAAACAAGACTAGACAGACAAGACTAGACAAACAAGAATAGACAGACAAGACTAGACAGACAAGACTAGACAGAAAAGACTAGACAGACAAGACTAGACAGACAAGACTAGACAGACAAGACTAGACAGAGAAGACAAGACAGACAAGACTAGACAGACAAGACTAGACAGACAAGACTAGACAGACAAGACTAGACAGACAAGACTAGACAGACAAGACTAGACAGACAAGACTAGACAGACAAGACAAGACAGACAAGACTAGACAGACAAGACTAGACAGACAACACTAGACAGACAAGACTAGACAGAAAAGACTAGACAGACAAGACTAGACAGACAAGACTAGACAGACAAGACTAGACAGACAAGACTAGACAGACAAGACTAGACAGACAAGACTAGACAGACAAGACTAGACAGACAAGACTAGACAGACAAGACTAGACAGAGAAGACTAGACAGACAAGGCTAGACAGACAAGACTAGACAGACAAGACTAGAAGACAAGACTAGACAGGCAGGACTAGACAGACATCACTAGACAGACATCATTAGACAGACAAGACTAGACAGACAAGACTAGACAGACAAGACTAGACAGACAAGGCTAGACAGACAAGACTAGACAGACAAGACTAGAAGACAAGACTAGACAGACAGGACTAGACAGACATTACTAGACAGACATCACTAGACAGACAAGACTAGACAGACAAGACTAGACAGACAAGACTAGACAGACAAGACTAGACAGACAAGACTAGACAGACAAGACTAGACAGACAAGACTAGACAGACAAGACTAGACAGACAAGACTAGACAGACAAGACTAGACAGACAAGACTAGACAGACAAGACTAGACAGACAAGACTAGACAGACAAGACTAGACAGACAAGACTAGACAGACAAGACTAGACAGACAAGACTAGACAGACAAGACTAGACAGACAAGACTAGACAGACAAGACTAGACAGACAAGACTAGACAGACAAGACTAGACATACAAGACTAGACGGACAAGACTAGACGGACAAGACTAGACGGACAAGACTAGACGGACAAGACTAGACAGACAAGACTAGACAGACAAGACTAGACAGACAAGACTATACAGACAAGACTAGACAGACAAGACTAGACAGACAAGACTAGACAGACAAGACTAGACAGACAAGACTAGACAGACAAGACTAGACAGACAAGACTAGACAGACAAGACTAGACAGACAAGACTAGACAGACAAGACTAGACAGACAAGACTAGACAGACAAGGCTAGACAGACAAGACTAGACAGACAAGACTAGAAGACAAGACTAGAGAGGCAGGACTAGACAGACATCACTAGACAGACATCATTAGACAGACAAGACTAGACAGACAAGACTAGACAGACAAGACTAGACAGACAAGACTAGACAGACAAGACTAGACAGACAAGACTAGACAGACAAGACTAGACAGACAAGACTAGACAGACAAGACTAGACAGACAAGACTAGACAGACAAGACTAGACAGACAAGACTAGACAGACAAGACTAGACAGACAAGACTAGACAGACAAGACTAGACAGACAAGACTAGACAGACAAGACTAGACAGACAAGACTAGACAGACAAGACTAGACAGACAAGACTAGACAGACAAGACTAGACAGACAAGACTAGACAGACAAGACTAGACAAACAAGACTAGACAAACAAGACTAGACAGACAAGACTAAACAGACAAGACTGGACAGACAAGACTGGACAGACAAGACTAGACAGACAAGACTAGACAGACAAGACTAGACAGACAAGACTAGACAGACAAGACTAGACAGACAAGACTAGACAGACAAGACTAGACAGACAAGTCTAGACAGACAAGACTAGACAGACAAGACTAGACAGTCAAGACTAGACAGACAAGACTAGACAGACAAGACTAGACAGACAAGACTAGACAGACAAGACTAGACAAACAAGAATAGACAGACAAGACTAGACAGACAAGACTAGACAGAAAAGACTAGACAGACAAGACTAGACAGACAAGACTAGACAGACAAGACTAGACAGAGAAGACAAGACAGACAAGACTAGACAGACAAGACTAGACAGACAAGACTAGACAGACAAGACTAGACAGACAAGACTAGACAGACAAGACTAGACAGACAAGACTAGACAGACAAGACTAGACAGACAAGACAAGACAGACAAGACTAGACAGACAAGACTAGACAGACAACACTAGACAGACAAGACTAGACAGAAAAGACTAGACAGACAAGACTAGACAGACAAGACTAGACAGACAAGACTAGACAGACAAGACTAGACAGACAAGACTAGACAGACAAGACTAGACAGACAAGACTAGACAGACAAGACTAGACAGACAAGACTAGACAGACAAGACTAGACAGAGAAGACAAGACAGAGAAGACTAGAGAGACAAGACTAGACAGACAAGACTAGACAGACAAGACTAGACAGACAAGACTAGACAGACAAGACTAGACAGACAAGACCAGACAGACAAGACCAGACAGACAAGACCAGACAGACAAGACCAGACAGAAAAGACTAGACAGACAAGACTAGACAGACAAGACTAGACAGACAAGACTAGACAGACAAGACTAGACAGACAAGACTAGACAGACAAGACGAGACAGACAAGACCAGACAGACAAGACCAGACAGACAAGACCAGACAGACAAGACCAGACAGACAAGACCAGACAGACAAGACCAGACAGACAAGACCAGACAGACAAGGCCAGACAGACAAGACCAGACAGACAAGACCAGACAGACAAGACCAGACAGACAAGACCAGACAGACAAGACCAGACAGACAAGACTAGACAGACAAGACTAGACAAACAAGACTAGACAGACAAGACTAGACAGACAAGACTAGACAGACAAAACTAGACAGACAAGACTAGACAGACTAGACTAGACAGACAAGACTAGACAGACAAGACTAGACAGACAAGACTAGACAGACAAGACTACACAGACAAGACTAGACAGACAAGACTAGACAGACAAGACTAGACAGACAAGACTAGACAGACAAGACTAGACAGACAAGACTAGACAGACAAGACTAGACAGACCAGACTAGACAGACAAGACTAGACAGACAAGACTAGACAGACAAGACTAGACAGACAAGACTAGACAGACAAGACTAGACAGACAAGACTAGACAGACAACACTAGACAGACAACACTAGACAGACAAGACTAGACAGAAAAGACTAGACAGACAAGACTAGACAGACAAGACTAGACAGACAAGACTAGACAGACAACACTGGACAGACAAGACTGGACAGACAAGACTGGACAGACAAGACTGGACAGACAAGACTAGACAGACAAGACTAGACAGACAAGACTAGACAGACAAGACTAGACAGACAAGACTAGACAGACAAGTCTAGACAGACAAGACTAGACAGACAAGACTAGAGAGACAAGACTAGACAGACAAGACTAGACAGACAAGACTAGACAGACAAGACTAGACAGACAAGACTAGACAGACAAGACTAGACAGACAAGACTAGACAGACAAGACTAGACAGACAAGACTAGACAGACAAGACTAGACAGACAAGACTAGACAGACAAGACTAGACAGACAAGACTAGACAGACAAGACTAGACAGACAAGACTAGACAGACAAGACTAGACAGACAAGACTAGACAGACAAGACTAGACAGACAAGACTAGACAGACAAGACTAGACAGACAAGACTAGACAGACAAGACTAGACAGACAAGACTAGACAGACAAGACTAGACAGACAAGACTAGACAGACAAGACTAGACAGACAAGACTAGACAGACAAGACTAGACAGACAAGACTAGACAGACAAGACTAGACAGACAAGACTAGACAGACAAGACTAGACAGACAAGACTAGACAGACAAGACTAGACAGACAAGACTAGACAGACAAGACTAGACAGACAAGACTAGACAGACAAGACTAGACAGACAAGACTAGACAGACAAGACTAGACAGACAAGACTAGACAGACAAGACTAGACAGACAAGACTAGACAGACAAGACTAGACAGACAAGACTAGACAGACAAGACTAGACAGACAAGACTAGACAGACAAGACTAGACAGACAAGACTAGACAGACAAGACTAGACAGACAAGACTAGACAGACAAGACTAGACAGACAAGACTAGACAGACAAGACTAGACAGACAAGACTAGACAGACAAGACTAGACAGACAAGACTAGACAGACAAGACTAGACAGACAAGACTAGACAGACAAGACTAGACAGACAAGACTAGACAGACAAGACTAGACAGACAAGACTAGACAGACAAGACTAGACAGACAAGACTAGACAAACAAGACTAGACAGACAAGACTAGACAAACAAGAATAGACAGACAAGACTAGACAGACAAGACTAGACAGAAAAGACTAGACAGACAAGACTAGACAGACAAGACTAGACAGACAAGACTAGACAGAGAAGACAAGACAGACAAGACTAGACAGACAAGACTAGACAGACAAGACTAGACAGACAAGACTAGACAGACAAGACTAGACAGACAAGACTAGACAGACAAGACTAGACAGACAAGACAAGACAGACAAGACTAGACAGACAAGACTAGACAGACAACACTAGACAGACAAGACTAGACAGAAAAGACTAGACAGACAAGACTAGACAGACAAGACTAGACAGACAAGACTAGACAGACAAGACTAGACAGACAAGACTAGACAGACAAGACTAGACAGACAAGACTAGACAGACAAGACTAGACAGAGAAGACTAGACAGACAAGGCTAGACAGACAAGACTAGACAGACAAGACTAGAAGACAAGACTAGACAGGCAGGACTAGACAGACATCACTAGACAGACATCATTAGACAGACAAGACTAGACAGACAAGACTAGACAGACAAGACTAGACAGACAAGGCTAGACAGACAAGACTAGACAGACAAGACTAGAAAACAAGACTAGACAGACAGGACTAGACAGACATTACTAGACAGACATCACTAGACAGACAAGACTAGACAGACAAGACTAGACAGACAAGACTAGACAGACAAGACTAGACAGACAAGACTAGACAGACAAGACTAGACAGACAAGACTAGACAGACAAGACTAGACAGACAAGACTAGACAGACAAGACTAGACAGACAAGACTAGACAGACAAGACTAGACAGACAAGACTAGACAGACAAGACTAGACAGACAAGACTAGACAGACAAGACTAGACAGACAAGACTAGACAGACAAGACTAGACAGACAAGACTAGACAGACAAGACTAGACAGACAAGACTAGACATACAAGACTAGACGGACAAGACTAGACGGACAAGACTAGACGGACAAGACTAGACGGACAAGACTAGACAGACAAGACTAGACAGACAAGACTAGACAGACAAGACTATACAGACAAGACTAGACAGACAAGACTAGACAGACAAGACTAGACAGACAAGACTAGACAGACAAGACTAGACAGACAAGACTAGACAGACAAGACTAGACAGACAAGACTAGACAGACAAGACTAGACAGACAAGACTAGACAGACAAGACTAGACAGACAAGGCTAGACAGACAAGACTAGACAGACAAGACTAGAAGACAAGACTAGAGAGGCAGGACTAGACAGACATCACTAGACAGACATCATTAGACAGACAAGACTAGACAGACAAGACTAGACAGACAAGACTAGACAGACAAGGCTAGACAGACAAGACTAGACAGACAAGACTAGAAGACAAGACTAGACAGACAGGACTAGACAGACATCACTAGACAGACATCACTAGACAGACAAGACTAGACAGACAAGACTAGACAGACAAGACTAGACAGACAAGACTAGACAGACAAGACTAGACAGACAAGACTAGACAGACAAGACTAGACAGAAAAGACTAGACAGACAAGACTAAACAGACAAGACTAGACAGACAAGACTAGACAGACAAGACTAGACAGACAAGACTAGACAGACAAGACTAGACAGACAAGACTAGACAGACAAGACTAGACAGACAAGACTAGACAGACAAGACTAGACAGACAAGACTAGACAGACAAGACTAGACAGACAAGACTAGACAGACAAGACTAGACAGACAAGACTAGACAGACAAGACTAGACAGACAAGACTAGACAGACAAGACTAGACAGACAAGACTAGACAGACAAGACTAGACAGACAAGACTAGACAGACAAGACTAGACAGACAAGACTAGACAGACAAGACTAGACAGACAAGACTAGACAGACAAGACTAGACAGACAAGACTAGACAGACAAGACTAGACAGACAAGACTAGACAGACAAGACTAGACAGACAAGACTAGACAGACAAGACTAGACAGACAAGACTAGACAGACAAGACTAGACAGACAAGACTAGACAGACAAGACTAGACAGACAAGACTAGACAGACAAGACTAGACAGACAAGACTAGACAGACAAGACTAGACAGACAAGACTAGACAGACAAGACTAGACAGACAAGACTAGACAGACAAGACTAGACAGACAAGACTAGACAGACAAGACTAGACAGACAAGACTAGACAGACAAGACTAGACAGACAAGACTAGACAGACAAGACTAGACAGACAAGACTAGACAGACAAGACTAGACAGACAAGACTAGACAGACAAGACTAGACAGACAAGACTAGACAGACAAGACTAGACAGACAAGACTAGACAGACAAGACTAGACAGACAAGACTAGACAGACAAGACTAGACAGACAAGACTAGACAGACAAGACTAGACAGACAAGACTAGACAGACAAGACTAGACAGACAAGACTAGACAGACAAGACTAGACAGACAAGACTAGACAGACAAGACTAGACAGACAAGACTAGACAGACAAGACTAGACAGACAAGACTAGACAGACAAGACTAGACAGACAAGACTAGACAGACAAGACTAGACAGACAAGACTAGACAGACAAGACTAGACAGACAAGACTAGACAGACAAGACTAGACAGACAAGACTAGACAGACAAGACTAGACAGACAAGACTAGACAGACAAGACTAGACAGACAAGACTAGACAGACAAGACTAGACAGACAAGACTAGACAGACAAGACTAGACAGACAAGACTAGACAGACAAGACTAGACAGACAAGACTAGACAGACAAGACTAGACAGACAAGACTAGACAGACAAGACTAGACAGACAAGACTAGACAAACAAGACTAGACAAACAAGACTAGACAGACAAGACTAAACAGACAAGACTGGACAGACAAGACTGGACAGACAAGACTAGACAGACAAGACTAGACAGACAAGACTAGACAGACAAGACTAGACAGACAAGACTAGACAGACAAGACTAGACAGACAAGACTAGACAGACAAGACTAGACAGACAAGACTAGACAGTCAAGACTAGACAGACAAGACTAGACAGACAAGACTAGACAGACAAGACTAGACAGACAAGACTAGACAAACAAGAATAGACAGACAAGACTAGACAGACAAGACTAGACAGACAAGACTAGACAGACAAGACTAGACAGACAAGACTAGACAGACAAGACTAGACAGACAAGACTAGACAGACAAGACTAGACAAACAAGACTAGACAGACAAGACTAGACAAACAAGAATAGACAGACAAGACTAGACAGACAAGACTAGACAGAAAAGACTAGACAGACAAGACTAGACAGACAAGACTAGACAGACAAGACTAGACAGAGAAGACAAGACAGACAAGACTAGACAGACAAAACTAGACAGACAAGACTAGACAGACTAGACTAGACAGACAAGACTAGACAGACAAGACTAGACAGACAAGACTAGACAGACAAGACTACACAGACAAGACTAGACAGACAAGACTAGACAGACAAGACTAGACAGACAAGACTAGACAGACAAGACTAGACAGACAAGACTAGACAGACAAGACTAGACAGACCAGACTAGACAGACAAGACTAGACAGACAAGACTAGACAGACAAGACTAGACAGACAAGACTAGACAGACAAGACTAGACAGACAAGACTAGACAGACAACACTAGACAGACAACACTAGACAGACAAGACTAGACAGAAAAGACTAGACAGACAAGACTAGACAGACAAGACTAGACAGACAAGACTAGACAGACAACACTGGACAGACAAGACTGGACAGACAAGACTGGACAGACAAGACTGGACAGACAAGACTAGACAGACAAGACTAGACAGACAAGACTAGACAGACAAGACTAGACAGACAAGACTAGACAGACAAGTCTAGACAGACAAGACTAGACAGACAAGACTAGAGAGACAAGACTAGACAGACAAGACTAGACAGACAAGACTAGACAGACAAGACTAGACAGACAAGACTAGACAGACAAGACTAGACAGACAAGACTAGACAGACAAGACTAGACAGACAAGACTAGACAGACAAGACTAGACAGACAAGACTAGACAGACAAGACTAGACAGACAAGACTAGACAGACAAGACTAGACAGACAAGACTAGACAGACAAGACTAGACAGACAAGACTAGACAGACAAGACTAGACAGACAAGACTAGACAGACAAGACTAGACAGACAAGACTAGACAGACAAGACTAGACAGACAAGACTAGACAGACAAGACTAGACAGACAAGACTAGACAGACAAGACTAGACAGACAAGACTAGACAGACAAGACTAGACAGACAAGACTAGACAGACAAGACTAGACAGACAAGACTAGACAGACAAGACTAGACAGACAAGACTAGACAGACAAGACTAGACAGACAAGACTAGACAGACAAGACTAGACAGACAAGACTAGACAGACAAGACTAGACAGACAAGACTAGACAGACAAGACTAGACAGACAAGACTAGACAGACAAGACTAGACAGACAAGACTAGACAGACAAGACTAGACAGACAAGACTAGACAGACAAGACTAGACAGACAAGACTAGACAGACAAGACTAGACAGACAAGACTAGACAGACAAGACTAGACAGACAAGACTAGACAGACAAGACTAGACAGACAAGACTAGACAGACAAGACTAGACAGACAAGACTAGACAGACAAGACTAGACAGACAAGACTAGACAGACAAGACTAGACAGACAAGACTAGACAGACAAGACTAGACAGACAAGACTAGACAGACAAGACTAGACAGACAAGACTAGACAAACAAGACTAGACAGACAAGACTAGACAAACAAGAATAGACAGACAAGACTAGACAGACAAGACTAGACAGAAAAGACTAGACAGACAAGACTAGACAGACAAGACTAGACAGACAAGACTAGACAGAGAAGACAAGACAGACAAGACTAGACAGACAAGACTAGACAGACAAGACTAGACAGACAAGACTAGACAGACAAGACTAGACAGACAAGACTAGACAGACAAGACTAGACAGACAAGACAAGACAGACAAGACTAGACAGACAAGACTAGACAGACAACACTAGACAGACAAGACTAGACAGAAAAGACTAGACAGACAAGACTAGACAGACAAGACTAGACAGACAAGACTAGACAGACAAGACTAGACAGACAAGACTAGACAGACAAGACTAGACAGACAAGACTAGACAGACAAGACTAGACAGAGAAGACTAGACAGACAAGGCTAGACAGACAAGACTAGACAGACAAGACTAGAAGACAAGACTAGACAGGCAGGACTAGACAGACATCACTAGACAGACATCATTAGACAGACAAGACTAGACAGACAAGACTAGACAGACAAGACTAGACAGACAAGGCTAGACAGACAAGACTAGACAGACAAGACTAGAAAACAAGACTAGACAGACAGGACTAGACAGACATTACTAGACAGACATCACTAGACAGACAAGACTAGACAGACAAGACTAGACAGACAAGACTAGACAGACAAGACTAGACAGACAAGACTAGACAGACAAGACTAGACAGACAAGACTAGACAGACAAGACTAGACAGACAAGACTAGACAGACAAGACTAGACAGACAAGACTAGACAGACAAGACTAGACAGACAAGACTAGACAGACAAGACTAGACAGACAAGACTAGACAGACAAGACTAGACAGACAAGACTAGACAGACAAGACTAGACAGACAAGACTAGACAGACAAGACTAGACAGACAAGACTAGACATACAAGACTAGACGGACAAGACTAGACGGACAAGACTAGACGGACAAGACTAGACGGACAAGACTAGACAGACAAGACTAGACAGACAAGACTAGACAGACAAGACTATACAGACAAGACTAGACAGACAAGACTAGACAGACAAGACTAGACAGACAAGACTAGACAGACAAGACTAGACAGACAAGACTAGACAGACAAGACTAGACAGACAAGACTAGACAGACAAGACTAGACAGACAAGACTAGACAGACAAGACTAGACAGACAAGGCTAGACAGACAAGACTAGACAGACAAGACTAGAAGACAAGACTAGAGAGGCAGGACTAGACAGACATCACTAGACAGACATCATTAGACAGACAAGACTAGACAGACAAGACTAGACAGACAAGACTAGACAGACAAGGCTAGACAGACAAGACTAGACAGACAAGACTAGAAGACAAGACTAGACAGACAGGACTAGACAGACATCACTAGACAGACATCACTAGACAGACAAGACTAGACAGACAAGACTAGACAGACAAGACTAGACAGACAAGACTAGACAGACAAGACTAGACAGACAAGACTAGACAGACAAGACTAGACAGAAAAGACTAGACAGACAAGACTAAACAGACAAGACTAGACAGACAAGACTAGACAGACAAGACTAGACAGACAAGACTAGACAGACAAGACTAGACAGACAAGACTAGACAGACAAGACTAGACAGACAAGACTAGACAGACAAGACTAGACAGACAAGACTAGACAGACAAGACTAGACAGACAAGACTAGACAGACAAGACTAGACAGACAAGACTAGACAGACAAGACTAGACAGACAAGACTAGACAGACAAGACTAGACAGACAAGACTAGACAGACAAGACTAGACAGACAAGACTAGACAGACAAGACTAGACAGACAAGACTAGACAGACAAGACTAGACAGACAAGACTAGACAGACAAGACTAGACAGACAAGACTAGACAGACAAGACTAGACAGACAAGACTAGACAGACAAGACTAGACAGACAAGACTAGACAGACAAGACTAGACAGACAAGACTAGACAGACAAGACTAGACAGACAAGACTAGACAGACAAGACTAGACAGACAAGACTAGACAGACAAGACTAGACAGACAAGACTAGACAGACAAGACTAGACAGACAAGACTAGACAGACAAGACTAGACAGACAAGACTAGACAGACAAGACTAGACAGACAAGACTAGACAGACAAGACTAGACAGACAAGACTAGACAGACAAGACTAGACAGACAAGACTAGACAGACAAGACTAGACAGACAAGACTAGACAGACAAGACTAGACAGACAAGACTAGACAGACAAGACTAGACAGACAAGACTAGACAGACAAGACTAGACAGACAAGACTAGACAGACAAGACTAGACAGACAAGACTAGACAGACAAGACTAGACAGACAAGACTAGACAGACAAGACTAGACAGACAAGACTAGACAGACAAGACTAGACAGACAAGACTAGACAGACAAGACTAGACAGACAAGACTAGACAGACAAGACTAGACAGACAAGACTAGACAGACAAGACTAGACAGACAAGACTAGACAGACAAGACTAGACAGACAAGACTAGACAGACAAGACTAGACAGACAAGACTAGACAGACAAGACTAGACAGACAAGACTAGACAGACAAGACTAGACAGACAAGACTAGACAGACAAGACTAGACAGACAAGACTAGACAGACAAGACTAGACAGACAAGACTAGACAGACAAGACTAGACAGACAAGACTAGACAGACAAGACTAGACAGACAAGACTAGACAGACAAGACTAGACAGACAAGACTAGACAGACAAGACTAGACAAACAAGACTAGACAAACAAGACTAGACAGACAAGACTAAACAGACAAGACTGGACAGACAAGACTGGACAGACAAGACTAGACAGACAAGACTAGACAGACAAGACTAGACAGACAAGACTAGACAGACAAGACTAGACAGACAAGACTAGACAGACAAGACTAGACAGACAAGACTAGACAGACAAGACTAGACAGTCAAGACTAGACAGACAAGACTAGACAGACAAGACTAGACAGACAAGACTAGACAGACAAGACTAGACAAACAAGAATAGACAGACAAGACTAGACAGACAAGACTAGACAGAAAAGACTAGACAGACAAGACTAGACAGACAAGACTAGACAGACAAGACTAGACAGACAAGACTAGACAGAGAAGACAAGACAGACAAGACTAGACAGACAAGACTAGACAGACAAGACTAGACAGACAAGACTAGACAGACAAGACTAGACAGACAAGACTAGACAGACAAGACTAGACAGACAAGACTAGACAGACAAGACAAGACAGACAAGACTAGACAGACAAGACTAGACAGACAACACTAGACAGACAAGACTAGACAGAAAAGACTAGACAGACAAGACTAGACAGACAAGACTAGACAGACAAGACTAGACAGACAAGACTAGACAGACAAGACTAGACAGACAAGACTAGACAGACAAGACTAGACAGACAAGACTAGACAGAGAAGACAAGACAGAGAAGACTAGACAGACAAGACTAGACAGACAAGACTAGACAGACAAGACTAGACAGACAAGACTAGACAGACAAGACTAGACAGACAAGACTAGACAGACAAGACCAGACAGACAAGACCAGACAGACAAGACCAGACAGACAAGACCAGACAGAAAAGACTAGACAGACAAGACTAGACAGACAAGACTAGACAGACAAGACTAGACAGACAAGACTAGACAGACAAGACTAGACAGACAAGACGAGACAGACAAGACCAGACAGACAAGACCAGACAGACAAGACCAGACAGACAAGACCAGACAGACAAGACCAGACAGACAAGACCAGACAGACAAGACCAGACAGACAAGACCAGACAGACAAGACCAGACAGACAAGACCAGACAGACAAGACCAGACAGACAAGACCAGACAGACAAGACTAGACAGACAAGACTAGACAAACAAGACTAGACAGACAAGACTAGACAGACAAGACTAGACAGACAAAACTAGACAGACAAGACTAGACAGACAAGACTAGACAGACAAGACTAGACAGACAAGACTAGACAGACAAGACTAGACAGACAAGACTAGACAGACAAGACTAGACAGACAAGACTAGACAGACAAGACTAGACAGACAAGACTAGACAGACAAGACTAGACAGACAAGACTAGACAGACAAGACTAGACAGACAAGACTAGACAGACAAGACTAGACAGACAAGACTAGACAGACAAGACTAGACAGACCAGACTAGACAGACAAGACTAGACAGACAAGACTAGACAGACAAGACTAGACAGACAAGACTAGACAGACAAGACTAGACAGACAAGACTAGACAGACAAGACTAGACAGACAACACTAGACAGACAAGACTAGACAGAAAAGACTAGACAGACAAGACTAGACAGACAAGACTAGACAGACAAGACTAGACAGACAAGACTGGACAGACAAGACTGGACAGACAAGACTGGACAGACAAGACTGTACAGACAAGACTAGACAGACAAGACTAGACAGACAAGACTAGACAGACAAGACTAGACAGACAAGACTAGACAGACAAGTCTAGACAGACAAGACTAGACAGACAAGACTAGAGAGACAAGACTAGACAGACAAGACTAGACAGACAAGACTAGACAGACAAGTCTAGACAGACAAGACTAGACAGACAAGACTAGAGAGACAAGACTAGACAGACAAGACTAGACAGACAAGACTAGACAGACAAGACTAGACAGACAAGACTAGACAGACAAGACTAGACAGACAAGACTAGACAGACAAGACTAGACAGACAAGACTAGACAGACAAGACTAGACAGACAAGACTAGACAGACAAGACTAGACAGACAAGACTAGACAGACAAGACTAGACAGACAAGACTAGACAGACAAGACTAGACAGACAAGACTAGACAGACAAGACTAGACAGACAAGACTAGACAGACAAGACTAGACAGACAAGACTAGACAGACAAGACTAGACAGACAAGACTAGACAGACAAGACTAGACGGAGTCTCTATCGAGAAGTGGTGGCGAGCGGGCGTGTTCTCAAGTGCTCCGTGCAAGTTTTGTGTATCTGTTTTGAGTGCAGTTTTTTTTTCGGTTTTGTATCTTATATGGTGTACATATATTTTTTTTTGGAATTGTCTTTTTTTTAAGTTTTGATTATTATTGGTTTGGAATTATCTATAGTTTTTTTTTTTGGTTTGGAATTAACTTTTTTATTTTCTTATTATTCTTTACTTTATTTTGATATTGATTATGAAATGGCTTTTAATTAAAACCCGTGCATGCTCATTGCCGTTTTTGTTGTGTTATATACAGTGAACCTTTTAGCATACAGCTAGGTGAGTTTTTAAACATTGACTAAGCCAATTAACTATAAAAGTTTTTGTGATTGCAATTTTTTGTCGCCGTGAGGCGATAAAAAAAACAGGTGGGAAAAAAAAGAAGTAAAGAAAAACAGATAATTTGAGGAACACATTTTTACTCGTTCGCTTGATTTATTAAAACCTTAGTGGAGCAGTCAGTGCAACACACGTCTGTGGTTTCGCGAGTGCCGGATTCGGCCGGGTTCAAAACGGGCTGTGGACCATTTTTTAATTTTATACAGCAAACAATTCATCCCATTTAGAATTCCATGTGGCAGGGGACTTAGGCATGGAGTCTTTTGTTACCAAAGCTGGTAAAAGTGGGGTCGCAGTGGAAACAACAAAAAACAGATTGGGACATGTGAGGAGCCACTCCATTGGGGAGGCTTCAAAAAACGGAAAGTGGCAGATAGGCTATCAACTGATGACATTAAGCCTTATAAGAAAACTGAGTGCCCGATTGTCTTCACGATTGTGGAGACGATTGGGGCTCTGACAAAACAGGTAGAGGACTTAGAAAAAGTCATTGCGGCTAGTCCAAGTACTAAGAGAGAAGTAAAGGAGGTAGCAGCGAGAGTAAAGAGGACGGCTAACGTCTTCTCGCGTGACTCGGTAGCTGCCTGGCTGGAGCAGCACCGATACGAGCCGGTCGAGAAGATAACCTTCGACGTCGAGGTTCAAGCAAGGATGACGTAGATGGAGGAGTCCAGCACTCAAACTGAACCAAGTGACCCAGGAAAAAAAACACACGCATGTGACGAAAGTACGCAAACTACAACAGAGGACGAGGAGAAAAATAATTACATTGAAATCCTTCGTGAGGAAATAAGAAGAGGGTCCACCTATGAGGACTTTCAAGAGGTAGCCAAGAAAGACTGGCCACTGGAAACTTTCCGTATAGTGAGGGAAGGGCATGGTAATATATTGACATCTACTGCAGACTGGGACCTGGCATGGGGCACCACAGAGGACCTATTCCCAGACAAAGGAGTACCTAAAACCCTTGCTGAGGCGTACGCCTGCCCTGGGGAGATGGCCAAACAAAGCCCAACAACAGGTGGAGTGGTGTACTTGAAACATACCATAGGTGCACCAGACGCTGACGGCGAAATAAAAAGTAATGAACGCTATATCTACCAAATGGTAACTAGAAAGCTGGCTTCGGAATCTCCTGACACAAGTACTTTTTTTGAATGCACCGAAAAGCTCAAAACACTTATGCAGAGAAATGGCAGGGAGCAAATATCAATACTAAAACCAACCACCGCGGACTGGAAAATGGCAAAAAAGGCGATGGAATTTGTCCTCGCCGACACAGACATCAGGGTTAGAGTATATTCTACAAAAGACTATCCCCCTAAAGCAACCAGAGTAACAGAACCACTGGTAAACAAACCAATTGAAAAAGCATGGACAGAAGTCAGCAGGAAAGGTGTCCAAAAGACCGGGGAAATGCCGTAAGTAGGGAGGGATAGAAATACAGAAGTCCTATTTGTAAAGGCCGAAGATTGTGCATTTGCTGATCTACTCAAGAGGGTGAGAAGCAATGTGAACCTCGAAGAGACCGGGACAAAAATCACATAAGCCAGGATGTCCAAAACAGGGGAACTTCTGCTTGAGGTTAACGCAGGAAAGGCAAACGCCCTGAGAGAAGAACTTAGGAAAAAACTGCCAACGGCTGAAGTAAGGGTTAAGTCCTCAGATGTTGTCCTACACATTAGAGACCTAGATGCGGTAACCACAGCGGAAGAGGTGATGGAAGCTGTCAAAGAACAGCTTAACGACAAGACAGCGTTCATCAAAGTGACGAACCTAAGACCTGCATACGGAAGAAACCAAGTAGCCACTGTTACGCTGCCGAAAGAACAAGCTTCTATACTGACCGCAAAAGGAAGAATAAGAATAGGATTGGTGCAATGCCTGGAAAGAATTGACCTTAAAAAATGCCCTAGGTGTTGGGAAATGGGACATTCAGTAAAAGAGTGCAAAGGGGTAGATAGGCAAAAACTGTGTCTGAGATGTGGACAAGAAGGACATGTAGCGAAAGACTGCAACCAGGAACCCTACTGCCCCATCTGTCAACAGCATGGACATAGGGCAAATACTGGAGCGTGTCCAGCATTCCGGAAGGCGCTGACGGAGGCGAGGCGCAATCAACAATCGAGAAAGAGCTTAGAATAATATAGCTAAATGCGATGAGGTGCCGTGCTGCGCATGACCTCTTAACTGTGACAACTGCAGATCTCCAAATAGACATCGTACTGGTGAGTGAACCAAACAAAAGTCTAATCGACGTAGACTGGTTTGCTGACAAGAACAATGACACCGCTATCAAAGTCCTAAGCCAGAACCCCATAGTTCTAGACAGTGGCTATGGTGTGGGCTTTGTATGGATCGAGATGCAACAGATTGTCATCTACAGCTGTTACTTGTCTCCTAACGAAAACATTGAGAAACTGGACAAAACACTGGTTGACCTTAGCTGTCATATAAGGTCACAAAAAAAGGAAGTCCTAGTCGGAGGGGATTTTAACGCTAAATCCCCATATTGGGGATGCCCAAAAATGGACAACCGTGGCAATATGGTTATGGACTGGTTAGCCGAACTCGACCTGCGGGTATGCAATGTGGGTAATAAACCAACCTTTGAACGTGGAAAGGCCTGTTCTATACTGGACGTAACGTTTGCCTCTGAAAAAGTCGCGGGAATGATGAAAGAGTGGCAAGTCCTAGAGAGGGAGTCACTGAGTGACCACAATTACTTGTTTTATCGATTAGGACAAACCCCAGCTAATCACCCCCCCCCCCCCCCTCCCGTTACAGCAAATGCAACACGCGTTGGTCTACGAGGAGAATAAACCAGGAAACCTTCGGAAATGCCCTGGAGAAAATGTTTAACAACAAAAATCCCAAAACAGCTGAGGACATGGTTGCTGCACTCACCCAGACGAAATCCTACGAAATGTAACGAAATCCTACCTACCAAAAAAATAATTAGCAGACAAAAACGACACTACTGGTGGAATGACGAAATCGCGAGGCTGCGGACGTCCTGCCTTTCTTTAAGACGCATCTACCAGAGGATGTGTAAGAAACATGTAAACAAAGACATTGAAGCCACCCTAAAAATGGCACATACAAACGAAAAAAAAGAACTAAGAAGGAAAATAAATGACGCGAAGAAAGCACACTGGAGTGAGCTCTGCCAGATGCTAAATGATAATGTCTGGGGGATGCTTACGCTATTGCCACTCGGCACCTCAAGCAAAGATTCCCAAATCAACACATCTCAATGGAGAAGGCACTGGAGGTGGTGGACATACTATTCCCAAATGGCAATGGAAATGGCAACAACCACCAGTATCTGAGTTTGAAGAATTCGTGGCAGAGGAACTCACCAGAGCCGGTAACCGACTGCGTAATGACAGAGCCCCTGGACCTGATGGACTACCACCTGAGGCTATAAAAATAGCAGTGTCCAGATGCCCACAGCATATACTAAAAGTAATGAACAACATAATGATCGACGGAAACTTTCCAAACGTGTGGAAGAGGGCAAAACTAGTACTATTGAAGAAGGGGGACAAGTCAATGAAAGATCTCTCATCCTACAGGCCCCTATGCCTCATCGATACCGCTGGCAAGCTGCTGGAACATCTCCTGTTAGCGAGGATAAAGGCGGAACTCAAAAGAGGCTTTAATCTGTCAGAAAAGCAGTTTGGGTTCAGGGAAGGTTGGTCGACAGTTGATGCCATTATGAGAGCGTTGGAACTGGCAAAGAAAGCTACAGAGGGGACACGTAGGACAAGAAATATTGGTATTTTAATCACATTACATGTGAAAAATGCGTTTAACTCGGCGGCATGAGAGGATATCATGCAGGAAGTAACAATGAGAGGCTTCCCCCCTTATCTACTGAGGCTTGTGCACAGTTATCTGCAATGTCGAAGAGTATGTATAGAAGCGGATGGACAGACTGCGGAACGCGATGTGTACAGCGGTGTCCCACAGGGCTCAGTAATGGGACCTACCCTGTGGAACATCCTGTACGATGGAGTCCTGAGATTGAAACTGCCGCACGGTGCGGAAATCATTGGATTCGCTGATGATCTTGCTATGGTGGTGGCGGGGACAACTGAAAAAGATGTAATGAGGCGAGCGAACACGGCTATAGCTCAAGTAAATGAGTGGATGGAAAAAAAGCGGCTGAGCCTGGCCCCACATAAAACGGAAGCTGTGCTGCTCACAGGATTAAGAAAAATAGGCCCAATACGCATTATAGTGGCGGGCACCACAATCGTGCCAAAAAACTCCATAAAGTACCTCGGGGTAAACATTGACAGACGGCTATCCTTCAAAGGGAACGTGACAATCGCAACCCAAAAGACTATTAAAACACTTGTGGCACTTGAAAGGCTGCTGCCAAATATTGGTGGTCCAAGCAGCAGCAAGAGGAAACTGTTGTGTACTGTTGCCCACTCAACAATGCTGTATGGGGCACCAGTTTGGGCAAGTGCAATATATATATATATATATATATATATATATATATATATATATATATATATATATATATATATATATATAGATTCCTTTTATTGGCATAAACAACTACAGTTTTACATATAACAGTGCTACCATCTATGTTAACCAAATAATTACATACACGCTCCAACTTAAGACTGAACAAAAAATAATAAATAACTAGAAGAAAACAAACAAAAAGAAGAAAAAAAAAATCCTCTCAAAAACAACATTTCCTCTCAAATAACAATAATAATAAAATCACGCGTCACCAGATGGTAAAATAACTAAAGTTTTATTCTTTTTTAACTCTACCACTCTTTTCATCAAAGGCCATCCCGCTCCGTCCTCCCTCATACACGAGCCCCAGTCTTCTACTACGACACTCTCCTCTCTGCTCCACTGACATCCTGCACAGCTTTGAGCCCAATGCGCCCACACGTCACTAGCTTCCCCACATATCTCACATCGTTTAAAACGGGAGCCCATCCAGTATCTCCTGCCCTTTTCCTCTGACCCGCATCTGTGCCGTGCTATCAATGCTTGAGGAAGTCTATCTCTTGTAAGGTACAACGGGAGCCTTTGGAACACTTGCACGCTCCCATATTCAGGTAGAAAATTACTCCCCTCGATCATCCTCTGACGACTCTGCAGCTCCACCTCGGTTAACCTTTCATATACCAGTTCTTCCAACTTCCTTCCACTCACAAACATTCTCGCAATTTCCCCGTATGCCCACCCGCAGCTTTCATACAACTTCTTCCTTTCACTCCCCCATTTAGTCACCTTATGAATACCCAAAACTTCCATTTCAAAAAAACCTTCCATTCTTACAACTCTCAATACTTCTTTTACAATTCGTTCATTGCCCATTCCATACACTTTCCTTTCAAACTTGCCGACCCTCCTAGCTGCTTGCGCAAACACTTTCACCATATTTGTTTCTTGCAGCACAATGTATGTCGGCGTGGACCTGTCTAGTTTGAGGGCCATTTTTAGAAACTGCAGCTGCACTCTCTCAATTCTCTCCTCCTCTCTCACTCCCCACACTTCCGCTCCATACAAAAGAATACTTCTCACACATGCCTTCCACACTACCATTTTCGCTGCAAAGTTATTGTTCAAGCACTCCTTCCATACATTCCATAGCCCGTTTGCAGCCACCCACGCCTTTTTACAAATATATTTCACATGGTCTTTAGCAGACCCATCCTGCCCAAACATAAACCCAAGATATTTGAAGCTGCTAACTTGCTCAATTATGCTGCTTCCCCACTTAAACGATTCACTCCTATTACCCGCTCTCTTTCGAAACACCATCCATTTAGTCTTTTTCACATTCACTACCAGTTTCCTCTTTTCAAAAAATCTTTTCACCCGATCGATCATCTCTGACATTTCTCCTTTCGTACTAGCTAAGATCACAACGTCGTCCGCGTAAGCCAAACTCCAAACTTTCCTATTACCAATTACTACCCCTCCAGCTTACTTTTGCTCAGTACACTCTCTAAATCAGCCGTGTACAGGTTAAATAATATTGGACTCAACGGACAACCCTGCCTTAGCCCCATTCTAACCTCAAAACTTTCTGAAACTTCCGCTCCCACTTTTACTCTGCAACAGGTATGCTGATATAAATCCCTGATTCTCTCGATTAACTGCCGCGCTATACCTTTAATTCTCAGACATTCCCACATTCTCTCCCTCCCCACGGTGTCGTAAGCTGCCTTCAAATCTATAAACAGAGCGTAAAGCTTCCCTTGTTTCTTAACCAATTCCTTCTCCACAATATATTTCAACGTCACCAAGTGCTCCACCGTACTATAATGTTTTCTGAATCCAGCTTGCACATCTGGGATTAGGCCTTTATCTTCCTCCTCACATAAAAGCTTTTGCTCCAACAGCTTTGCATAGATTTTATAAGACGAGTCCATAACCGTTATTCCTCGGTAGTTAGCTAAGTCTTCCCTATCTCCACTTTTATATATTGGTACAATTAAGCCTTCCTTCCAGCTCTCCGGCACCCTTTTACAACCTCTGTACATCTTGTTTAGCTCTTTGAAAAGCTCTTGCTGGATGAGTATCGGTGCATGCTTCCACGCTTCATTCGGGATACTGTCCAAGCCCACTGCTTTTTTTATCGGAAGCCTATCCACAACACTTGTAAATTCTTCCCACGTAAATTCATCACTGCCAATTACTGCCCCATTAACCCCTCCTGTAACGTCGCCGAACTGTTCGGGCACACCACTGGTTAGCAGCTCTTTAAAGTAGGTTCTCCACAGGTGCAGCGGCTTGTCACAACACCCTTGTTTTCGTCTATAAGCTGACACCATTTTCCAAATATCCGCTTCATTGTGGATCTCCTTTAACTTCTCGAACTGCGCGGCTTCCCTCTCCTTCTTCTTTTGGAGTTCCAGCTCCTTCAGTTGCTTACGGCACCTATTGTATTCCTCCATCGAGTCCTGGCCCTCCTTCCACATTTTGAACTTCTTCCTCACAGACCTCTTAAGTTCCTTGACTTCATCGTCAACCATATATGTTTCTTTAGCCCCTCCACATTTGATCTTGACCCGAACCATGGCCTCTCGAACCACTTCCATTAAATGCTGCAAACTACCGACTCCCGGAGTTATTCTTTCCGAATTGTTTTGGAACTTAACAATGGCTTTATCGTTCCAAACCGAGACTACTTTAGCATAACTATTCTCTCTTGGCACTGTCCTGATTTTACCTTCCCACGTTATTTCCAATGGAAAATGATCAGACTCATCTCTCTCGCCAATTTGCATGTTCATTATGCGCATTCTTGCTACCTCATTGACTACTACATAATCAATTACCGATGCCCCTCTCCCACCAGCATAAGTGAATTCCCCGCTCCAGTCTCCTTCAACACAGCCGTTAATTACATTCCATTCCTTATCTTCCACCCATTCCAACCATTTTCTGCCTTCTTTGGTAACTAACTTATCCCTCGATCTTCTCGTTATCTTCGAACCCTCCGCACTTATATTTCCTGTTTGGAGTTCACCTATTCTTACATTCCAATCTCCTGCCAAGACAATTCTTTCTCCTGAGACGTCGCTAGCTCTTCTGTTAATTTCTTTCATAAACAGCTCCAAATTTTGGTTGTTATACATTATGAACAATCTTAACACCTCCCCATTGATTTCCACGGCCCTCTCTTGAATACCTTCAAATTCCTCCTGAAAGTTCTCTCTTGACTCGACAACATTTACTTGCACCCCTGTTATTATTCCTCCCCTCGCTCTACCTTTGACCTGTTCCTTCAGGGCACCTTGACACTTCCACCTAAATCCCCTAGGTAACTTAGATTTAACATCCGGCCAGTCTTTCTCTTCGACCCACGTTTCCACCAAACCTATTATGTGAAAACTTTTCAAATAGTCACATAAGTCCGACTTCCTCGCCCCTCCGACTTTTTTTTTAAGACCAGCTATATTCCATACCAATATTTTAATTTGTTCTAGACCCTCCCCCAAACCTCCACTCCGCCCCCTACCGCCACCGCCCCCACTCACTGAAAAACCTTTTTCTCCAAAGATAATGTCGCTTCATTTAAAATGAACCATTCATTATCTATCTTCAACTTCTGATGCGCTAGTTTCACTTCTTTCCCTTCCAACTTTGCCACTCTTGCCCTCTTTCTAAGTTCCTGTTGAATTTTCCTCTGCCTCACGGTTAAGTCGTCATCTATATAAATATTACTGCCGGCTAATTTATTTTTATTTCTCATCACATCCATTTTCTCTTCCCATTTACTTAGTTTAACTACTATGGGTGAAACGCCATTTCCGCTTGCTTTTCCCACTTTATACATCTCCAGGATTGCGGGCTCCAACATGAGTGTATTCGAAAATACCTTCTTCACTTCCACTTTCCAATTCTCCGCCTCTTTAATACCATTTATAACTATGTTACATTTCCTATTCTGTTTGTCCTTTTCTTCTTCTAATTTGAAAAGTTCATCCAATCTTCTTCCTACCAGTTCGTTTTTTTTCCCTAGTTCTATTTCTAGCACCTCATTTTTAACCTTAAATGCTTTAAGTTCCTTTTCCAGGTTGGCCACTCTTTCCCTGGTCTCATTGTTGTCCGCACTAATAGATTTCAGCTGCTCCATCAGCCCAGCTTTCCACACTTTGTGCTCCTCCTTCTCCATAGTCATTTTTCTTATTAGACTCACTATCTGATCTTTCACCTCAACCATCTCCTTTAACAATATTTCCATCGATATAGGGTCTACTTCTCCGGCTGGACTTTCCTTCTCCTTCCTCTTCTTTTTATGAGAAGCTTCTGGAGTTCGATCTAACCGCCTACTTCTTCTAAACGGCGCGAATTCCTCTCTCTCGCTCACCGAGATGCTGCCTCTTTCCCCGCTTCCGGCCATCGCGCGCTTCGCAGAATCCTCCGCGCGCACTACCGCTCACTCTTCACTGTTCTGCACTCCTAATACCCGCGCTGGCTTAATAACTTGATACACAGGGCCCCCTTATTTGTTTACTCAATCGCTTGCAATGATAATGACTTTATAGGCTCTAGTCCTCCGCTAGAAATTCGACGCTAGCGACCAAACACCGGGAAACACTCTAACTAACTTGGTATAACACGACTGTCGCACTTCGCTTCCCTCAACTCAATCCAATCCAAGTGCAATATATATAAAAACGTACCTGCATAAGCTTGCCGCGGTGCAGAAGAGGATGGCTCTGCGGGTGTGCAGCGCTTACAGGTCAGTGTCTAGAGATGCTGTTCTTGTGGTCGCAGGAATAGCTCCAGTAGAGTACATGATTGAGGAAAGGGCAGAACTCTATTGGACCCGCGGCAGAAAAGACGACAAAACAAACAAAGAGAGAAGGAAGCAGGTTCGTGCAAAGCTCTACCACGAGTGGCAAAGCAACTGGAGTGCCGCAGACAAGGGACAGTGGACCAAGCTTTTAATACCACAACTTGAACCATGGGTGTCACGAACGCACGGAGAGGTTAACTACTATCTCACCCAAGCGCTCACCGGCCACGGATGCTTCCGGGACTATCTGAATAGCATTGGCAGAGCCCCTGATAACCTTTGCGAATACTGCGGCCTTGTGGACAGTGTCATGCACACGATGTTCGAATGTGACAGATGGACCCCAGAGAGAGACAAATGGACAGCTACAACACACACCAAACTACAAACGAAAACTCTAGTTCAAGAAATGCTAACGTCTCAAGAATCCTGGTTGGCAACGGATACCATGACAAGGGCAATATTAAAAACAAAGGAAGAAGACGAACGGATGAGACAGACATTTAAAGAAAAACTCCTGAACCCCAAATCACCCTGTGTGGAAGGGGAGACTAGACAGACAAGACTAGACAGACAAGACTAGACAGACAAGACTAGACAGACAAGACTAGACAGACAAGACTAGACAGACAAGACTAGACAGACAAGACTAGACAGACAAGACTAGACAGACAAGACTAGACAGACAAGACTAGACAGACAAGACTAGACAGACAAGACTAGACAGACAAGACTAGACAGACAAGACTAGACAGACAAGACTAGACAGACAAGACTAGACAGACAAGACTAGACAGACAAGACTAGACAGACAAGACTAGACAGACAAGACTAGACAGACAAGACTAGACAGACAAGACTTTTTTTTTTTTTTTTTTTTTTTTTTTTTTTTTGCACGTGCTGGAGGTGAAAATCTGCAAACAGACACCACCCGACCCGTGTCGAGTGGTAGTGTGGGGCTGCCCCCAAAAGGGGCGACCCACTAAAAAACCCCCACCATTCAGACCCCCCCCCCAGTCAAAACCAGAGAGAACGTGATGGAATCCAAAATTTGGCATAACTTCACCACGTTCCTCCCCCTTTCATATCCAAAGCATTCATCCATTCATTCGTTGTGCCGGGCGCGTCGTTAATCGCCGTGCCCCCCCTCACATAAGAGTTTACAATAAATTTGTGCGCCCCCTTCGCACTAAGGGGGGGCCGGCGATGGCACGCTCGGCTCGCGCGTAGCAACCCCTCGACCCGCCTTACGCTCGTCCCTTTCATCCTTCTCCTTTCTCCTCATTATATAACCTATCATTCCAGTCAGCACGCCCCATTCATACTCACTGCGGAGCATGATTCTCACCATACTCTCCTTGTTCACATTCTCTCCCACCTTGCATTCTGCGGCGCTCCTCATTCTCTCCCATCTCGTACACTCGAAGATGGTATGCTCCGCAGTGTCCTCAGTCGCTCCACAGTACCTACAGTGCGCCTCAACCAGTTTCCCGATGCGCACCAGGTAAGACCCAAAGCATCCATGCCCCGTAAGCGCCTGGGTGAGGTGATAATTCACCTCCCCGTGCCCACGGTTGACCCATTCATCGATAGTCGGAATCAGTTGCCTGGTCCAGGCTCCCTTTTCCGACCCCTGCCATAGCTCTTGCCATACACGCATTGTTTTTTCCCTTTCATTTCTAGGGTCATTACCTCCCCAAACTCTCACCCTTTCATGCGCCAGAAGGTCTAACGGGATAACTCCAGCAACGACCGCCACGGCGTCGCCAGAAACAGTCCTGTATGCGCTGCACACACGCAGCAGCATACACCTTTGCACTCTCATCAGTCTCGCTCTATAACATTCAATCCTGAACGCATTTATCCATGCCGGCACCCCATACAGGAGAATGGAGTGCACGACCGCATTCATAACCCTCCTCTTGGAGGCCAACGGCCCACCTATGTTGGGCATCAGCCGTCCAAGGGCTCTCACACATGCTGTAGCCTTGCTCACCACCCGGGTGACCTGATCGGACACCCTGAGATTTCGCTGGAGCTCTACCCCAAGGTATCTTACAGATTCCCGAGCCGGTACGTCAACTGTCCCCATTCGCACGGTCAATTCACGCAGCTTTCTTCTCCCAATTAGCAGGACCGCCTCGGTTTTGTGGGGAGCCAGAGCAAGCCCTTTTCCCCCCATCCACCGATCAATCCTACCAATTGCCTCATTTATTATCGCTTTCAGACTTTCTTCCGTTCTTGCGACAGCGACCACCGCTAAGTCATCAGCGTACCCTACGAGCGTAACCCCGTCTGGCAGCCTCAATCTCAAAACCTCATCATAAAATATGTTCCACAGTATCGGCCCAAGAACCGAACCCTGTGGAACACCCGCACTCATTTTGAAGATTTTACCTTCCACAGTCACTATCTCCCTGTCATTCAAGTAGCTCCCCACCATCTTTCGAAGGTAGGGAGCTACCCCCTTTAGTTCCAAAGCCTCCATGATTCCGCCCCATGGGACCGAATTGAAGGCATTTTTCACGTCCAGGGTTACAAGCACGCAGTAGCTACGGGTACGCCATAGACCCGTATTTGCTAACCTTGCTCTCTCTATCACACGCATCATTGCGTTCACCGTAGTGCGGCCGCCTCTGAACCCATACTGTTCCTCTGAAAGACCCCCTGCCCTCTCGAGATCCTCATTTATCCTAGCTCCGATCATACTCTCAAACACCTTCGCTATCCCATTCAGTAGGCAGATTGGCCTGTAATTAGCTTCCTCTCCTTCCTTTCGCTCTTTTTCAATCATCACCAGTCTCGCTCTCTTCCACTCTTTGGGGAAACTGCCATTCATCAACAATTCATTCATCATGCTCAAGCACATGTCCTCACACACATGCCCAAACACCTTGCACGCTTCCGGTGGAACACCATCAGGACCCGGCGCTTTTCCCTCCTTCATCCGGCGAACTGCACTCTGCAGCTCGGCCGGAGTGAAAAGGGGCGCCGATCTCCATCCCACGGGTTCCAGCCAGTTCATTCGCTCATGTACTGGGAACAGCTTCTTGACTTCCGTCATTAGGCTATCCCCCCGGAGAGTATTAACCCGGTGCGCAATTTTTCTGGTGACGATCTTATAGCCGTCACCCCAGATGTTATTATTCACCTCTTCGCAGAGCACACTCCAAGCTTCTTGCTTGGAGTTCGCGATGGCTCTGCGAAGTTCCCTGCGCGCCAAGTTATACCTCCTTCTGCACTCCTCACGCACTTCCTCATTTGCTCGACTATTACTCCTCACCATGCATCTCCTTTCACGCAAACAGGTTTTACGCTTTTCAGCTACCTGCTCATTCCACCAGTAAACTGGCTTCCTGCCTCTGACGCCCCTCCGTTTTCTCCGAAACACCGCATCACAGGCCCCGTGAAGAACTGCTTCGCAGGAGCTCCACAATCCATTTTCGGGGCCTGTCCTTTCAGCCAGCTCTTTCATGACGTCTCCCAATCTTTCTAGTAGACTCTTGTCCACTCTCCATCCATTCGTTCCACAAGCAACCGGTCCCTCAGAAACATCCTTTCGTACGTCGAAGAGAATATCCTGGTGATCACTCAGATTCTCTCCCTCTCTGACACGCCACTCTTTCACTCTGCCTGCAATCCGTGAGGTGCTAAAAGTGATGTCTATAAAAGACATACTTTCACCCCGCACGAAGGTAGGCACATTCCCACTGTTGTGAACCACCAGATCCTCCTCTGCCAGCCACTCTTCCATCATTCTCCCTCTCTCATCCTCTCTAGGGGATCCCCACCAAGCGGACTTGGCGTTGAAATCCCCCCCGACAACAATCTCTTTGGACCAGCTTTTCATACTGGCCCTTAGCTCATCCATAAAAGCTACAAACTGCTCTAACATTATGTTAGGCGAGATGTAGCACCCATACAGGACCCAGTTTTCCCATTCGACCCAAACATATCCATTTCCACATCCACACTTAACCATAGGATTTGCCGATTGGAAAATCCTCACAGCAACATTCTTACACTGGTCCACGTGCCAGCCTCCCTTACCAATAGTCCGAAGATTTGGTTCGGAGACAATGGCCACATCCACTCTCTCATCATGCACCGTCTTCCATACCAGCTCCATTGCAGCCGCACTCCTATTTGAGTTCGTCTGCAATACTAGCATAATCTGTTTCTTTGGGACGTCCCTTTCATACTTTCCCTGCACAGTTTCCTGTAGGCAGGACAGTTCATGGAGTCCGCCCTATGCCCACTCACTCCGCACACGAAGCACTTAGCCTCTTTGGCCGTGCACTCGTGTGCTTTGTGCCCACTTTCGTCGCATCGCAAACACGCATTCTTTCTCTCTATTCCCTTGCATGCTGCCGCCAGGTGCCCGAAGCCAAGGCATCTGTAGCACCTGATCGGCTTATTGTCTTCGGTCACTCGGCACATGATCCATCCAACTTTCATTCTTCCTTTCTCCAGTATGGTTTGTGCCGCTCTTACTGGGAGAGTGACAACTGCCATACTGGCCCCTCCGCGCACTGTGCGGAGAGACTTTACCACACACTCCTTACATTCAGCCGCCTTCTGAATGGCTCCTTTCACCTCATCGGTGGTGGTAGCCTCATCCATGCCCCTAACAAGGACACTTCTGAGCCCCACCTCCGTCCTGACATCCCTTACAGCCTCATTCACTAGGGCCATTCGCTCTGCCAGTCGCTTCTTTTCCCCATCATCATTCACTCTGACGATGAGGTCGCCAGCGTGGGTTTTCCTCATCGCCCTTACATTTATATCCTCCATGTCTACTTCCTTCTTAAGGACATTCACCATATGGGCGTAAGAAACACCCTCTGCCCTCCTCACCAGTAAGGTTTCTGCCTTTCTGGTGCCTCCGGCCCCTTCCACTCTGGGCTTTTGGCCCTCCGCATTCATCCAGCACAGGGTTAGCTCAACTCCTGTGCCATGCCACACGCATTCAGCCATCTTTCGTACTAGCCACATATTAAGGTTACCAGCCACACCGATAGCGAACCTCTTTCTCTCAGTCTTCTCGCAAAGACCTTTCATCCTTAATAAGGTCTCGAACGCCTTTTCTTCGGCGCCCTCAACCTTATTATCATCCAGCCGGGCGATGAAGTGGTACTTCCTCTCGGAGTCCAACGACTCATCGCCTCCCATACACACCACATTCTCGCTCTTGATGTAGGCCACGGAACCTACATTCAAGCCTTCAGCCACTCGCTTGGCCTGAGGGAGCTGGTCGAGCATCCCCCAGCCCAGCTGTCCACAGTTATCCCCTTTCTCTCCTGCAACTAACAGGAGTACATCCTCGTCCCTGGCCAGAGGAGAGCCCTTGGCCATCTTCACCACGGTGAAGGCGTCCTCGGACCACCTCTCCCTCGCCAGGGACATGTACTCCTGTACATTCATTCCCGGTTTTAGCGCACTGGTGATTCTACATTCAGCCTCCGTTTGGGTACTGACTTCCTTACACACCGTACCTACCGTTTGTACCTCAACGTCGTACAGTACCTTCTCAATGGGCTGGAAGCGATGCTCCTCGAGCCAACTGGTCACGGAGTGGCGCGAGAAAACATTTGTTGTCCTCCGGACTCGCGCTGCTGCTTCCTTGATGTCACGCTTCGTGCTGCTTCCTCCAGCGATGGCCCTCTCCAGCTCCTCCACCTGTCTATTGAGTGCCCCAATCGCCTCCACGATCGTAAAGACAATCGAGCACTCAGTTTTTTTGTAAGCGTCGACGTCATCCGTCGACGCTTGACTGGCTCCTCGCCCGGCTTTCCATATCCCCTGTACCCCTGCTTACTTTCTGCTTCAGGAAAGATTCCATTCTGGACGAATTCTCCCCAAAGCTAAAAATAAATTAAAGAAACACTCCCCTACTGGGGGGTGAAAAAAAAATTGGCCGCAGATATCGTGCTACAGTAACTGAAGCAAGAAAATCCGCGGCGTTGGATTATTCTAATCTCAAACGATAAGATAAGAAAGAGAGGCAAAAAAATATGAATTTGAGGCGATAAAACACACGCCACGTGCTGGGACACAAATTAAACTAAAATGAAACACTTTTATAAATCAAAGAAAGAAAACTCTAAACCGCAGATAGAAAAATAGCTAAATACACTAATTAACAACCAACCAGTTAATTAATTATAGTTGCTAGGCAATATAACTAAGTATTTTACTAAATAATAATATTACAAAATATTATTGAGCCACCCAAATGCGGAGCACAAAGCTACACATCCACTCACTTCGGCGTCTACTCAGAGACACGAGACAGACAAGTCTAGACAGACAAGACTAGACAGACAAGACTAGACAGACAAGACTAGACAGACAAGACTAGACAGACAAGACTAGACAGACAAGACTAGACAGACAAGACTAGACAGACAAGACTAGACAGACAAGACTAGACAGACAAGACTAGACAGACAAGACTAGACAGACAAGACTAGACAGACAAGACTAGACAGACAAGACTAGACAGACAAGACTAGACAGACAAGACTAGACAGACAAGACTAGACAGACAAGACTAAACAGACATGACTAGACAGACAAGACTAGACAGACAAGGCTAGACAGACAAGACTAGACAGACAAGACTAGACAGACAAGACTAGACAGACAAGACTAGACAGACAAGACTAGACAGACAAGACTAGACAGACAAGACTAGACAGACAAGACTAGACAGACAAGACTAGACAGACAAGACTAGACAGACAAGACTAGACAGACAAGACTAGACAGACAAGACTAGACAGACAAGACTAGACAGACAAGACTAGACAGACAAGACTAGACAGACAAGACTAGACAGACAAGACTAGACAGACAAGACTAGACAGACAAGACTAGACAGACAAGACTAGACAGACAAGACTAGACAGACAAGACTAGACAGACAAGACTAGACAGACAAGACTAGACAGACAAGACTAGACAGACAAGACTAGACAGACAAGACTAGACAGACAAGACTAGACAGACAAAACTAGACAGACAAGACTAGACAGACAAGACTAGACAGACAAGACTAGACAGACAAGTCTAGACAGACAAGACTAGACAGACAAGACTAGACAGACAAGACTAGACAGACAAGACTAGACAGACAAGACTAGACAGACAAGACTAGACAGACTAAACTAGACAGACAAGACTAGACAGACAAGACTAGACAGACAAGACTAGACAGACAAGACTAGACAGACAAGACTAGACAGACAAGACTAGACAGACAAGACTAGACAGACAAGACTAGACAGACAAGACTAGACAGACAAGACTAGACAGACAAGACTAGACAGACAAGACTAGACAGACAAGACTAGACAGACAAGACTAGACAGACAAGACTAGACAGACAAGACTAGACAGACAAGACTAGACAGACAAGACTAGACAGACAAGACTAGACAGACAAGACTAGACAGACAAGACTAGACAGACAAGACTAGACGGACAAGACTAGACAGACAAGACTAGACAGACAAGACTAGACAGACAAGACTAGACAGACAAGACTAGACGGACAAGACTAGACAGACAAGACTAGACAGACAAGACTAGACAGAAAAGACTAGACAGACAAGACTAGACAGACAAGACTAGACAGACAAGACTAGACAGACAAGACTAGACAGGCAAGACTAGACAGACAAGACTAGACAGACAAGACTAGACAGACAAGACTAGACAGACAAGACTAGACAGACAAGACTAGACAGACAAGACTAGACAGACAAGACTAGACAGACAAGACTAGACAGACAAGACTAGACAGACAAGACTAGACAGACAAGACTAGACAGACAAGACTAGACAGACAAGACTAGACAGACAAGACTAGACAGACAAGACTAGACAGACAAGACTAGACAGACAAGACTAGACAGACAAGACTAGACAGACAAGACTAGACAGACAAGACTAGACAGACAAGACTAGACAGACAAGACTAGACAGACAAGACTAGACAGACAAGACTAGACAGACAAGACTAGACAGACAAGACTAGACAGACAAGGCTAGACAGACAAGACTAGACAGACAAGACTAGACAGACAAGACAAGACTAGACAGACAAGACTAGACAGACAAGACTAGACAGACAAGACTAGACAGACAAGACTAGACAGACAAGACTAGACAGACAAGACTAGACAGACAAGACTAGACAGACAAGACTAGACAGACAAGACTAGACAGACAAGACTAGACAGACAAGACTAGACAGACAAGACTAGACAGACAAGACTAGACAGACAAGACTAGACAGACAAGACTAGACAGACAAGACTAGACAGACAAGACTAGACAGACAAGACTAGACAGACAAGACTAGACAGACAAGACTAGACAGACAAGACTAGACAGACAAGTCTAGACAGACAAGACTAGACAGACAAGACTAGACCTGTCTAGTCTACGTCTAGTCTACGCCCGACCGCTGACCAAGTAGGATCGGAGTGAATATTTAGCGAGTTTATAGTGACAATTTATAGTTGACAGAGACCATAAAATAACTGTTCTTTCTGAAAACTGTGCTCAGTAATTTACAGTGATTTAGTCAGTGATTGTTTTAATATATTTTTTATGTGTGAGAAAGGACTCAATTGTGTCGTAACTAGTGATATTTTATTTCCAAGAGACTCGGATGAGCATTGGAGTTTTTACTTATTTTTCGCGGATGCTTGGATGATGTCTTGATTACGTAGCCAGGGTTTAGTCTAGTCGGATAAGTATACCGAATACTTTTTCTTTTTAACAACAAACTTAAAAACTAACCTAAATTAGCACGTGGAAATAAAGCGCGACCAGAAACTGTTTTTCTCTCTCTCTCTCTCTCTCTCTCTCTCTCTCTCTCGTTTTTTTTGTTTTTTATATACCTTTATTGCTACCTACAACAATAAAACACAGCAGCCCGATAGCGCAGCACCCAAGGCGGGCGCTTCCTATACCAGCAAGCCGGGTTCGAATCCGGCCAACAGTGGAATCTTTTCCTAAATTTAATTTATTATCTCCATATTTTTTGCAACAAAGAGAGGTCATCCTTTCTAACTCTTAAAGAAGAAATGGCCGAGAAAGCCAAATACGAGGGAGACAACCCATTTGTGAGGAAAGATTCGGTCCTAAGGACGCCACCCTCAAAAGCCGCTCACAAGGAGAGATCCGCCTCATTCACAGGCAACCCCTGTTCCTCCTCCGCCGAAGAACAACAGACAAAGAGGAAACGACAAGATACCTCAAAACAGGAGCCAGCACTGGTAACGGGAAATGAGTTAGAGGTAATCACCCGCAAAGTGATAGATAGAGCTCTTGAACTTAGGACGCTAGTAAAGTCAAGCCCAAGTACAAAGACAGAAATTAAAAAAATCACAGAGGAGATGTGGATACTAACGGGGTCACTAGAGAGGATATGGGTCAGTAGCCAACTGACCCACGCTATGGACAACAAACAGCGGGTCAAAACATGCACCATCGCGACTCAAACAAGTGACGTGGACGAAGAAGTTGTGACGCTGCAAAATGAAATAGATAGTGGCACAACTTATAAAGATTTCCAGGAGGTTTCCAAAAAAGATTGGCCGCAAAATACCTACAGAAAAGTGAAGGAGGGACACGGAAATGCATTAGCAACTACCCCAGACTGGGACATTGCCTGGTGCGTGGATGAACTACTATACCCGGAGCATGGAGTACCAAGGGCATTAACGGAAGCATACGCAAGGCCGGCAGAAATGCTGAAGCAATCCCCAAGCGTAGGTAAAGTCCTTTACATACGACACACCATGGGCTCCCCAGATGAAAACGGAGTTATCGAAACAAAGGACCGTTTCGTGCACCAAATGGTCACGAGAAAATCGGCGACGGAGGAAGCTGATACCAGAGATCTCTTCACCTGTCTCGAAAAACTAAGGCAGATTTGCGAAATAAATGGCAGAAATAAATTGGCTATACACCGCCCGAGGAAAATAGACTGGCCCACGACCAAAAAAGCAATAGAGTTCGTATTCTGCAAGACCGAGATAGAAATCAGGGTTTACTGTCCAAACGAAGCGCCAACCGATGAAGAGAAGAAACAGCGCAGACCCAAAAACACATGGGCGGAAGTCACAAAAACAGAATTACCGGAAGAACCAGTACAGAAGACCCAAGAGAAAAGAAAGTACAGAAACACAGAAGCCATCACAGTCAAAGCGGAAGGAAGCACCTACCCGGAACTACTAAAAATGGTAAGGACGCAGATAGACCTTAAAGAGACTGGAGCAACTATCGCTAGAGCCAGAAGGGCAAAAACAGGTGATCTCCTGCTTGAGGTGAAGAGAGACAAGGCACATGAGTTATGGGAACACATAAAGAATAAGTGCCCCAAGGCGGACGTACGCCTAAAAGTGGACGAAACACTATTTCATATAAAGGGAATGGATGCAGTCACTACGCAAGAGGAAATCGTACAGGCAGTCAGAAGCAAGATAGGCGACTCAAAATGCGATGTAAAAATCAGAAATTTAAGACCCGCATACGAGGTCAGTCTGGCCGCAACCATTTCACTTCCCAGGACACTTGCAAGCACCCTGAAATCAAATGATACCATCATTATAGGCATGGTGGAATGCAAGATACAAGAGAGAATAAATCTGACTAAATGTCACAGATGCTGGCTAACGGGACACGTGACAAAGGACTGCAGCGGCCCAGACAGACAGAAATTATGCTTCCGCTGCGGAAAAGAAGGCCACACAGCCCAGGATTGCAAAGCAGAGGAATACTGCCCCATCTGCGAACTAACAGGACACAGGGCGGGCTCAGGAGCATGCCCAGCATACAAAAAGGCATTGTCGGAGGCAAGATTCTTAAAAAACAAAAATGCTCCAAATAATACAGATTAACTTGATGCGATGTCATGCAGCACATGACCTTCTGGAAGCGGCTGTCGCAGATACAGGAACAGACTTATTAATCATCAGCGAACCTAACAAAAGGAGGGCAATATCAGGAGGATGGTACAAGGACGACAAAACCGACTCAGCTATTTTAATAAATAACACCAACGTCACAGTCAGAGACAGTGGAACCGGCACAGGATACGTATGGGTAGAGCTACAACAAATGGTTGTGTATAGCTGTTATTACTCCCCGAATGATAGCATCCAACAGCTAGAATCCTCTTTGGATGAACTGAAAGATAGCATAAGAGGACAAACAAAGCCAGCAGTCATCGCAGGTGACTTTAACGCTAAATCCCCATACTGGGGATGCAGCAAAATGGACGCCAGGGGCGATTTGGTTATGGATTGGCTGTCTGCACTGGACCTAAATATTATAAATAAAGGAAAAACTCCGACGTTTAGCAGAAGAGAGTCTTCGTCGATCATAGACCTCACAATCACCACCGCGAATCTAACAGGAAAAGTGAAAGACTGGCAGGTTTTGGACAGGGAGACCATGAGTGACCATATGTACCTCCGATACCATATTGAGGCGGGCTTAGCCGACAGAACTCCTCAGCCCAGGAACTACATTGGCTGGTCGACCAAGCATATGGATCAAGAAAAACTCGCAAGAGCAATCCAAATGGAAGCAACTGACTCCGCAGAGCGATCACCGTAGGAACTTATAGCTGTACTTAAAAGAGCATGCAGAGCCACCCTCAAACCCAAACAAAAATACCGCAAAAGACGTCATGTATACTGGTGGAGCGATGAAATCTCCCAACTTCGAACAAAATGTATGTCAGCTAGGCGGACTTACCAGCGAGCAGCAAAAAGAAATGATATGGACAATACTACACAAAGCAGGGACTCATACATGTTATCAAGAAGAAACCTGAAAGTGGCCATAAACATATCTAAAAGGGAACACTGGCGTAACCTGTGCAATAAAGTAGACGACAACCCATGGGGAGACGCATATGAAATCGCTACACGGGAACTGAAACTAAGACACTCAAACCTCCAAATAACAATGGAAAAGGTGAAGGAGGTTGCGGATATACTCTTTCCATCTCACGAAAAACCGACATGTGAAATTCCAGAGGTAAGAGATATTGTTAAGTTCTCCACAGAGGAGCTTCAATACGCCAGCAACAAACTACGCAACGGCAGAGCACCTGGCCCGGACGGGCTACCACCAGAAGTTATTAAAATCGCGGCAAATACCTGCCCAGACTTTATTCTGGATATATATAATAAAATAATGGAAGATGGAACCTTTCCTACCATATGGAAGAAAGCTAAACTAGTACTTCTCCGAAAAGGAGACAAGCCTATCCAGGAGGCCTCGTCGTATAGGCCAATATGCCTACTCGACGGATCAGGCAAGCTACTTGAACAGCTGATCCTAATCAGGGTTAAAAAAGAACTCTCCAAAACAACAAACCTTTCCCATAAGCAATATGGATTTCGCGAAGGACGATCTACGGTGGATGCAATTACCACGGTTATAAAAATTGCTACAGAGGCAGCAGCCGGTACGAGAAGGACCCGGAAGATGAGCGCACTAATCACGCTGGATGTGAAAAACGCGTTCAATTCTGCTGTCTGGCAAAACGTGCTGGAGGAGATAGCAGAAAGAGGCTTCCCTCCGTACCTATCAAGACTGCTGCATAGCTACCTAAGTGAACGCAGAATAATAATGGAAGCAGGAGGAAAATCTGCGGAGCGCGAGGTAACTAGTGGTGTTCCACAGGGCTCCATTTTAGGGCCTACCTTGTGGAATATCCTATATGACGGTGTTCTCAGGCTGGAATTGCCGGAGGGAGTGATGCTAAGGGCCAACAAAGCCATAGAACTGGTGGACTCGTGGTTACAAGAAAAACAGCTGAAGCTGGCGCCAGAAAAGACCGAAGCGGTGCTGCTTACCGGAGGAAGACACATAGGCCCAATTATATTCAAAGTGAAAAATGCGGCAGTTACACCTAAAGACTCGATTAAATACCTAGGAGTTACCATCGATAAGAAATTGTCATTTAATAAACACGTCACACTAGCCGCGGCGAAGGCGCTAAATACGGTAGCAGCACTGGGTAGAATAATGCCAAACGCTGGGGGTCCAAGAAGCAGCAAGAGAAAACTAATATGCTCGGTCGCCCATTCAGCAATGTTGTATGGGGCCCCTGTGTGGGAGAAGGCGATGAAGAAGGCTAGCATAAGACAGAAACTTGCCACGGTACAGAGAAAAATGGCTCTACGGGTCTGCAGTGCGTACAGGACGGTGTCGAGAGACGCCGTTCTCGTGATCGCGGGCATAATGCCCATAGAGTTCATGGCCGAGGAAAGGACCTACCTGTATAACGCTAAAAAACACGGGGACGGGAGAAACATGATGGAACAGAAAAAGAGAACCAAGTGCCAGATGCTCGAAAAGTGGCAAAGACACTGGAGCACTTCTAACAAAGGCCAGTGGACCAGACAGCTAATCCCAGACCTGTTGCCATGGTTGACACGAAAGAACGGAGAGGTGGGTTATCATCTTACTCAGGCGCTGGCTGGGCATGGGTGCTTCAAAGAGTACTTACATAAAATCGGCAGGGCCCCAGACAGTCGCTGTGATTACTGCTGCCTTACGGACAGTGCTCTACACACAGTTTTCGTTTGCGAGAGATGGACGACAGAGAGACACGTATGGACAACCAAAACAAATGAAATACTTCAAACAACTACAATGACTGACGTAATGCTCAGGTCCGAAGAAAACTGGCTTGCCACAGAAACCATGATTATAAACATCCTAACCAAAAAGGACAGAGACGAACAAATTAGACAGAAAGAAAAACAGAACCAAGGGAGATGCATAGAACATACAGAACACCTGAACCCCTAATCACATTGCGTGGATGGGGGATGTAAGGCTACCCATAGTTCTAACCAGTCGAAACACAGAATGTGATATGCCACCATCCTGAAGTAATGCGAAGAGCGGTTCCGGGATGTGCGGGCTTTCCAGGGGTTCCACTTGCTCAAGTTAACCGAAAGGTGCTTGCTACGTCCCCATAAAAAAAAAAAGAAAAGACAAGACTAGACAGACAAGACTAGACAGACAAGACTAGACAGACAAGACTAGACAGACAAGACTAGACAGACAAGACTAGACAGACAAGACTAGACAGACAAGACTAGACAGACAAGACTAGACAGACAAGACTAGACAGACAAGACTAGACAGACAAGACTAGACAGACAAGACTAGACAGACAAGACTAGACAGACAAGACTAGACAGACAAGACTAGACAGACAAGACTAGACAGACAAGACTAGACAGACAAGACTAGACAGACAAGACTAGACAGACAAGACTAGACAGACAAGACTAGACAGACAAGACTAGACAGACAAGACTAGACAGACAAGACTAGACAGACAAGACTAGACAGACAAGACTAGACAGACAAGACTAGACAGACAAGACTAGACAGACAAGACTAGACAGACAAGACTAGACAGACAAGACTAGACAGACAAGACTAGACAGACAAGACTAGACAGACAAGACTAGACAGACAAGACTAGACAGACAAGACTAGACAGACAAGACTAGACAGACAAGACTAGACAGACAAGACTAGACAGACAAGACTAGACAGACAAGACTAGACAGACAAGACTAGACAGACAAGACTAGACAGACAAGACTAGACAGACAAGACTAGACAGACAAGACTAGACAGACAAGACTAGACAGACAAGACTAGACAGACAAGACTAGACAGACAAGACTAGACAGACAAGACTAGACAGACAAGACTAGACAGACAAGACTAGACAGACAAGACTAGACAGACAAGACTAGACAGACAAGACTAGACAGACAAGACTAGACAGACAAGACTAGACAGACAAGACTAGACAGACAAGACTAGACAGACAAGACTAGACAGACAAGACTAGACAGACAAGACTAGACAGACAAGACTAGACAGACAAGACTAGACAGACAAGACTAGACAGACAAGACTAGACAGACAAGACTAGACAGACAAGACTAGACAGACAAGACTAGACAGACAAGACTAGACAGACAAGACTAGACAGACAAGACTAGACAGACAAGACTAGACAGACAAGACTAGACAGACAAGACTAGACAGACAAGACTAGACAGACAAGACTAGACAGACAAGACTAGACAGACAAGACTAGACAGACAAGACTAGACAGACAAGACTAGACAGACAAGACTAGACAGACAAGACTAGACAGACAAGACTAGACAGACAAGACTAGACAGACAAGACTAGACAGACAAGACTAGACAGACAAGACTAGACAGACAAGACTAGACAGACAAGACTAGACAGACAAGACTAGACAGACAAGACTAGACAGACAAGACTAGACAGACAAGACTAGACAGACAAGACTAGACAGACAAGACTAGACAGACAAGACTAGACAGACAAGACTAGACAGACAAGACTAGACAGACAAGACTAGACAGACAAGACTAGACAGACAAGACTAGACAGACAAGACTAGACAGACAAGACTAGACAGACAAGACTAGACAGACAAGACTAGACAGACAAGACTAGACAGACAAGACTAGACAGACAAGACTAGACAGACAAGACTAGACAGACAAGACTAGACAGACAAGACTAGACAGACAAGACTAGACAGACAAGACTAGACAGACAAGACTAGACAGACAAGACTAGACAGACAAGACTAGACAGACAAGACTAGACAGACAAGACTAGACAGACAAGACTAGACAGACAAGACTAGACAGACAAGACTAGACAGACAAGACTAGACAGACAAGACTAGACAGACAAGACTAGACAGACAAGACTAGACAGACAAGACTAGACAGAGAAGACTAGACAGACAAGACTAGACAGACAAGACTAGACAGACAAGACTAGACAGACAAGACTAGACAGACAAGACTATACAGACAAGGCTAGACAGACAGGACTAGACAGACAAGACTAGACAACCAAGACTAGACAGACAAGACTAGACAGACAAGACTAGACAGACAAGACTAGACAGACAAGACTAGACAGACAAGACCAGACAGACAAGACTAGACAGACAAGACTAGACAGACGAGACTAGACAGACAAGAATACACAGACAAGACTAGACAGACAAGACTAGACCAACAAGACTAGACAGACAAGACTAGACAGGCAAGACTAGACAGACAAGACTAGACAGACAAGACTAGACAGACAAGACTAGACAGACAAGACTAGACAGACAAGACTAGACAGTCAAGACTGGACAGACAAGACTAGACAGACAAGACTAGACAGACAAGACTAGACAGACAAGACTAGACAGACAAGACCAGACAGACAAGACTAGACAGACAAGACTAGACAGACGAGACTAGACAGACAAGAATACACAGACAAGACTAGACAGACAAGACTAGACAGACAAGACTAGACAGACAAGACTAGACAGACAAGACTAAACAGACAAGACTAGACAGACAAGACTAGACAGACAAGACTAGACAGACAAGACTAGACAGACAAGACTAGACAGACTAGACAGACAAGACTAGACAGACAAGACTAGACAGACAAGACTAGACAGACAAGTCTAGACAGACAAGACTAGACAGACAAGACTAGACAGACAAGACTAGACAGACAAGACTAGACAGACAAGACTAGACAGACAAGACTAGACAGACAAGACTAGACAGACAAGAGTAGACAGACAAGACTAGACAGACAAGACTAGACAGACAAGATAGACAGACAAGACTAGACAGACAAGACTAGACAGACAAGACTAGACAGACAAGACTAGACAGACAAGACTTTACAGACAAGACTAGACAGACAAGACTAGACAGACAAGACTAGACAGACAAGACTAGACAGACAAGACTAGACAGACAAAACTAGACAGACAAGACTAGACAGAGAAGACTAGACAGACAAGACTAGACAGACAAGACTAGACAGACAAGACTATACAGACAAGGCTAGACAGACAGGACTAGACAGACAAGACTAGACAACCAAGACTAGACAGACAAGACTAGACAGACAAGACTAGACAGACAAGACTAGACAGACAAGACTAGACAGACAAGACCAGACAGACAAGACTAGACAGACAAGACTAGACAGACGAGACTAGACAGACAAGAATACACAGACAAGACTAGACAGACAAGACTAGACCAACAAGACTAGACAGACAAGACTAGACAGGCAAGACTAGACAGACAAGACTAGACAGACAAGACTAGACAGACAAGACTAGACAGACAAGACTAGACAGACAAGACTAGACAGTCAAGACTGGACAGACAAGACTAGACAGACAAGACTAGACAGACAAGACTAGACAGACAAGACTAGACAGACAAGACTTTTAATTTTCGGGGCGTAGCTGTACTTTATACAGACAAGTGGTCCCCAGGAAACCAACCAGGCTCTCCGGAAACGCTTATCGCATGGCTTCAGAGTGCTGGTTGTTGTCATTTAGTCGCTGTAGTTAGTTTTGACTATACTTGGTCACTCGTCTCTTTCTCTCGTCTGTTTCTTTTGTCGATATTATTGTTCGGATAAGTCTGTGGATCTTGTCCCAATTTTCTTTATTTTCTAACATATAGGCCATGACTGTTCGTGCGTCAAAAGGTGTACCCATATTCTTTACAGCTTCATCCCTATCACTTTCCCATCTGTAGCATTCAAATATTGTGTGGTTTACTGTGTCTATTTCACCACAGTATACACAGGAATTATCCGATGATCTACCAATGTGGTGTAGAAAGTCATTGAAACAACCGTGACCAGTTAGAAATTGCGTAAGATGGTAACTAACTTCTCCGTGTTTCCTGTTGGTCCATACAGTTAAGTCTGGTATGAGTAGCCTAGTCCACTGGCCTTTCTCTGTATGTGACCATCTTTGCTGCCATTCGTTGAGGAGATTCACTCTAGCTTTCTGACAGACAAGACTAGACAGACAAGACTATACAGACAAGACTAGACAGACAATACTAGACAGACAAGACTAGACAGACAAGACTAGACAGACAAGACTAGACAGACAAGACTAGACAGACAAGACTAGACAGACAAGACTAGACAGACAAGACTAGACAGACAAGACTAGACAGACAAGACTAGACCAACAAGACTAGACAGACAAGACTAGACAGGCAAGACTAGACAGACAAGACTAGACAGATAAGACTAGACAGACAAGACTAGACAGACAAGACTAGACAGACAAGACTAGACAGACAAGACTAGACAGACAAGACTAGACAGACAAGACTAGACAGACAAGACTAGACAGACAAGACTAAACAGACAAGACTAGACAGACAAGACTAGACAGACAAGACTAGACAGACAAGACTAGACAGACAAGACTAGACAGACTAGACAGACAAGACTAGACAGACAAGACTAGACAGACAAGACTAGACAGACAAGACTAGACAGACAAGTCTAGACAGACAAGACTAGACAGACAAGACTAGACAGACAAGACTAGACAGACAAGACTAGACAGACAAGACTAGACAGACAAGACTAGACAGACAAGAGTAGACAGACAAGACTAGACAGACAAAACTAGACAGACAAGACTAGACAGACAAGACTAGACAGACAAGACTAGACAGACAAGACTAGACAGACAAGACTAGACAGACAAGACTAGACAGACAAGACTTTACAGACAAGACTAGACAGACAAGACTAGACAGACAAGACTAGACAGACAAGACTAGACAGACAAGACTAGACAGACAAGACTAGACAGACAAAACTAGACAGACAAGACTAGACAGAGAAGACTAGACAGACAAGACTAGACAGACAAGACTAGACAGACAAGACTAGACAGACAAGGCTAGACAGACAGGACTAGACAGACAAGACTAGACAACCAAGACTAGACAGACAAGACTAGACAGACAAGACTAGACAGACAAGACTAGACAGACAAGACCAGACAGACAAGACTAGACAGACAAGACTAGACAGACGAGACTAGACAGACAAGAATACACAGACAAGACTAGACAGACAAGACTAGACCAACAAGACTAGACCAACAAGACGAGACAGGCAAGACTAGACAGACAAGACTAGACAGACAAGACTAGACAGACAAGACTAGACAGACAAGACTAGACAGTCAAGACTGGACAGACAAGACTAGACAGACAAGACTAGACAGACAAGACTAGACAGACAAGACTAGACAGACAAGACTAGACAGACAAGACTGGACAGACAAGACTATACAGACAAGACTAGACAGACAATACTAGACAGACAAGACTAGACAGACAAGACTAGACAGACAAGACTAGACAGACAAGACTAGACAGACAAGACTAGACAGACAAGACTAGACAGACAAGACTTGACAGACAAGACTAGACAGACAAGACTAGACAGACAAGACTAGACAGACAAGACTAGACAGACAAGACTAGACAGACAAGACTAGACAGACAAGACTAGACAGACAAGACTAGACAGACAAGACTAGACAGACAAGACTAGACAGACAAGACTAGACAGACAAGACTAGACAGACAAGACTAGACAGACAAGACTAGACAGACAAGACTAGACAGACAAGACTAGACAGACAAGACTAGACAGACAAGACTAGACAGACAAGACTAGACAGACAAGACTAGACAGACAAGACTAGACAGACAAGACTAGACAGACAAGACTAGACAGACAAGACTAGACAGACAAGACTAGACAGACAAGACTAGACAGACAAGACTAGACAGACAAGACTAGACAGACAAGACTAGACAGACAAGACTAGACAGACAAGACTAGACAGACAAGACTAGACAGACAAGACTAGACAGACAAGACTAGACAGACAAGACTAGACAGACAAGACTAGACAGACAAGACTAGACAGACAAGACTAGACAGACAAGACTAGACAGACAAGACTAGACAGACAAGACTAGACAGACGAGACTAGACAGACAAGACTATACAGACAAGACTATACAGACAAGACTAGACAGACAAGACTAGACAGACAAGACTAGACAGACAAGACTAGACAGACAAGACTAGACAGACAAGACTAGACAGACAAGACTAGACAGACAAGACTAGACAGACAAGACTAGACAGACAAGACTAGACAGACAAGACTAGACAGAAAAGACTAGACAGACAAGACTAGACAGACAAGACTAGACAGACAAGACTAGACAGACAAGACTAGACAGACAAGACTAGACAGACAAGACTAGACAGACAAGACTAGACAGACAAGACTAGACAGACAATACTGGACAGACAAGACTAGACAGACAAGACTAGACAGACAAGACTAGACAGACAAGACTAGACAGAAAAGACTAGACAGACAAGACTGGACAGACAAGACTAGACAGACAAGACTAGACAGACAAGACTAGACAGACAAGACTAGACAGACAAGACTAGACAGACTAGACAGACTAGACAGACAAGACCAGACAGACAAGACCAGACAGACAAGACCAGACAGACAAGACCAGACAGACAAGACCAGACAGACAAGACCAGACAGGCAAGACCAGACAGACAAGACCAGACAGACAAGACCAGACAGACAAGACTAGACAGACAAGACTAGACAGACAAGACTAGACAGACAAGACTAGACAGACAAGACTAGACAGACAAGACTAGACAGACAAGACTAGACAGACAAGACTAGACAGACAAGACTAGACAGACAAGACTAGACAGACAAGACTAGACAGACAAGACTAGACAGACAAGACTAGACAGACAAGACTAGACAGACAAGACTAGACAGACAAGACTAGACAGACAAGACTAGACAGACAAGACTAGACAGACAAGACTAGACAGACAAGACTAGACAGACAAGACTAGACAGACAAGACTAGACAGACAAGACTAGACAGACAAGACTAGACAGACAAGACTAGACAGACAAGACTAGACAGACAAGACTAGACAGACAAGACTAGACAGACAAGACTAGACAGACAAGACTAGACAGACAAGACTAGACAGACAAGACTAGACAGACAAGACTAGACAGACAAGACTAGACAGACAAGACTAGACAGACAAGACTAGACAGACAAGACTAGACAGACAAGACTAGACAGACAAGACTAGACAGACAAGACTAGACAGACAAGACTAGACAGACAAGACTAGACAGACAAGACTAGACAGACAAGACTAGACAGACAAGACTAGACAGACAAGACTAGACAGACAAGACTAGACAGACAAGACTAGACAGACAAGACTAGACAGACAAGACTAGACAGACAAGACTAGACAGACAAGACTAGACAGACAAGACTAGACAGACAAGACTAGACAGACAAGACTAGACAGACAAGACTAGACAGACAAGACTAGACAGACAAGACTAGACAGACAAGACTAGACAGACAAGACTAGACAGACAAGACTAGACAGACAAGACTAGACAGACAAGACTAGACAGACAAGACTAGACAGACAAGACTAGACAGACAAGACTAGACAGACAAGACTAGACAGACAAGACTAGACAGACAAGACTAGACAGACAAGACTAGACAGACAAGACTAGACAGACAAGACTAGACAGACAAGACTAGACAGACAAGACTAGACAGACAAGACTAGACAGACAAGACTAGACAGACAAGACTAGACAGACAAGACTAGACAGACAAGACTAGACAGACAAGACTAGACAGACAAGACTAGACAGACAAGACTAGACAGACAAGACTAGACAGACAAGACTAGACAGACAAGACTAGACAGACAAGACTAGACAGACAAGACTAGACAGACAAGACTAGACAGACAAGACTAGACAGACAAGACTAGACAGACAAGACTAGACAGACAAGACTAGACAGACAAGACTAGACAGACAAGACTAGACAGACAAGACTAGACAGACAAGACTAGACAGACAAGACTAGACAGACAAGACTAGACAGACAAGACTAGACAGACAAGACTAGACAGACAAGACTAGACAGACAAGACTAGACAGACAAGACTAGACAGACAAGACTAGACAGACAAGACTAGACAGACAAGACTAGACAGACAAGACTAGACAGACAAGACTAGACAGACAAGACTAGACAGACAAGACTAGACAGACAAGACTAGACAGACAAGACTAGACAGACAAGACTAGACAGACAAGACTAGACAGACAAGACTAGACAGACAAGACTAGACAGACAAGACTAGACAGACAAGACTAGACAGACAAGACTAGACAGACAAGACTAGACAGACAAGACTAGACAGACAAGACTAGACAGACAAGACTAGACAGACAAGACTAGACAGACAAGACTAGACAGACAAGACTAGACAGACAAGACTAGACAGACAAGACTAGACAGACAAGACTAGACAGACAAGACTAGACAGACAAGACTAGACAGACAAGACTAGACAGACAAGACTAGACAGACAAGACTAGACAGACAAGACTAGACAGACAAGACTAGACAGACAAGACTAGACAGACAAGACTAGACAGACAAGACTAGACAGACAAGACTAGACAGACAAGACTAGACAGACAAGACTAGACAGACAAGACTAGACAGACAAGACTAGACAGACAAGACTAGACAGACAAGACTAGACAGACAAGACTAGACAGACAAGACTAGACAGACAAGACTAGACAGACAAGACTAGACAGACAAGACTAGACAGACAAGACTAGACAGACAAGACTAGACAGACAAGACTAGACAGACAAGACTAGACAGACAAGACTAGACAGACAAGACTAGACAGACAAGACTAGACAGACAAGACTAGACAGACAAGACTAGACAGACAAGACTAGACAGACAAGACTAGACAGACAAGACTAGACAGACAAGACTAGACAGACAAGACTAGACAGACAAGACTAGACAGACAAGACTAGACAGACAAGACTAGACAGACAAGACTAGACAGACAAGACTAGACAGACAAGACTAGACAGACAAGACTAGACAGACAAGACTAGACAGACAAGACTAGACAGACAAGACTAGACAGACAAGACTAGACAGACAAGACTAGACAGACAAGACTAGACAGACAAGACTAGACAGACAAGACTAGACAGACAAGACTAGACAGACAAGACTAGACAGACAAGACTAGACAGACAAGACTAGACAGACAAGACTAGACAGACAAGACTAGACAGACAAGACTAGACAGACAAGACTAGACAGACAAGACTAGACAGACAAGACTAGACAGACAAGACTAGACAGACAAGACTAGACAGACAAGACTAGACAGACAAGACTAGACAGACAAGACTAGACAGACAAGACTAGACAGAAAAGACTAGACAGACAAGACTAGATAGACAAGACTAGACAGACAAGACTAGACAGACAAGACTAGACAGACAAGACTAGACAGACAAGACTAGACAGACAAGACAAGACAGACAAGACTAGACAGATAAGACTAGTCAGACAAGACTAGTCAGGCAAGACTAGACAGACAAGACTAGACAGACAAGACTAGACAGACAAGACTAGACAGACAAGACTAGACAGACAAGGCTACACAGACCAGACTAGACAGACAAGACTAGACAGACAAGACTAGACAGACAAGACTAGACAGACAAGACTAGACAGACAAGACTAGACATACAAGACTAGACAGACAAGACTAGACAGACAAGACTAGACAGACACGACTAGACAAATAAGACTAGACATACAAGACTAGACAGACAAGACTAGACAGACAAGACTAGACAGACAAGACTAGACAGATAAGACTAGACAGACAAGACTCAACAGACAACACTAGACAGACAAGACTAGACAGACAAGACTAGACAGACAAGACTAGACAGACAAGACTAGACAGACAAGACTAGACAGACAAGACTAGACAGACAAGACTAGACAGACAAGACTAGACAGACAAGACTAGACAGACAAGACTAGACAGACAAGACTAGACAGACAAGACAGTCGCGGTCGAACCGCGAGAGCGTGAACATGAAATCAAGCGTGAGAGAAAACTATCTCTTTAATCCAATCTAAGTGAATTTAATATATTTGTTTGCAATATGCCAAGAGAATTACGTTCTAACGCTAATCCAGATGCAAATGGTGACCCTGTGATATTGTACCTTCAAAGTACCTATTTCAAGGACATGATTACTGGAGCCATAAGGAGTGAATTAGAGTCGATGAGATCATCAATCATGGATAATATCCAGGACCGTGTGAAAAAGGAACTACGGGAACTTACGCAACAAGTAAGAAATCTACAAACCCAAAATTCTATGCTTTTAGAAAAAATGGCCACTTCAGATCAATTGTTTAATTCTGCGGGTAAAAACTTATCCGAACCTGCGAAAGAATGCGAAGCAGATAAAAACACAGGTGAAGTCTTATCTTGTTCGGATAAGGCCAATTCGCAAGATACGAAGCAGCAAGGACCTTGGAGAAAGGCAAAACCAATCGTGCACGATGAAACCGATACTCGTGAGAGCGGTGTTAAAAAAACACAACTTGATAAAAATATAAACAACGATACGTGGCAATTTCAAAATAAAAAGAAAATGAATAATAGAAGATCAAATATAATAATTGGCACAAACTCCGAGAATTCCGCAATTAGGGCGGTGAAGAATTATGCTCACCTTCATGTCTACCGTCTGGATCCAGAACTCAACGAGGATGATGTAATCAAATATCTTAACAGTAAACAGTTCGACCACATACAGTGTACTAAACTTCCTTCTAAGTTTCCCAAAGAATACTCATCTTTTAAGGTCTCTGTCCCAATGGATAAACTTGAAGATGTGCAAAAACCAGAAACCTGGCCGCAATACACAAGAGTTAATCGTTTTTTCTTCCCAAACCCTCACAAACTGAGAGGAGTAACCAACTAAATCTTCCGAATTCAGGGCCAATTTTACTTCACTCTCCATCGAAAAATAACTGCAAAAATAGTACCAAACCTATTAACAATCTGATATTATTCATTAATGCTCAAAGTATTAAACAGAAACTCCTTCAACTGGAGCTTTTAACATCTGAGCACTCGCCACACTTTTTATGTCTGGCAGAAACGTGGCTGACGGATGAGCTAATGTCTTACATAAATATACCTAATTATAAATCGATTGCCTCCTATTCACGAACGCAGTCTATTGGCGGAGGAGTTGCAATTTGGGTTAAACACATATATTTCGATAACTGCCACACTCTAGAAATCTCCAGTAAATCCATTGAAAAACAAGTTGAGTTGTGTGGGGTTGTATGGAAGTCGGGTACTAATTCTGTGGTTATTATAACTGTATATCGACCGCCCACAGGGTGTGTCACCACTTTCATGATAATTCTCGAAGAGGTACTTGACTGTGTGTTTCTTAAATATGATGACATTTTTATTGTAGGTGACTTTAATATACACTTTGATAAACATTCCAAAGATAAAACCAATCTAATCAACATGCTGCTATCATATGGTCTAGATCACAGAGTAAAGGTTCCCACTAGGGTAACTAACACCTCACAGAGCACAATTGACAATCTTTTTGTCAGGCTAAATCGCCCAGCTCCAATCACTGTTGGGGACAACACTCTCTCTGATCACAGATTCATACTGGTTGCCAATGTAGTATTTCCTAATAAAACTAAACAAGATTTTTATTTTGCTCGAAACTTCTGTGCAGCCAATAAACTTCGCCTTCAAGAAGCTCTACAAAAAGAATCCTGGGCAGATATTTTCTCAACTAAGGACTGCGAGAGAAAGGTCAACTCGTTTATCCAACTGATGTAATTTTATATTTTTAAATATTGTCCATTAAAGAAAATAACAATTACTCCCACTTCTTGGATAACCAAAGAAATTAAAATCTCAAGCAGAAAGTTAAAGGACCTGTATATTTTACAAAAGCAGCACCCCGACTTGAAAGAAATTTACTTGGCACACAAGAAAACGCACCTGCATCTCCTTATCTCTACTAAAAGAAATTACTTTAGAAACAAAATTGGAAAATCATCTAATAAACAACGTACTCTTTGGAAGACAGTCGATGAACTGTCCAACAAAGTACGGAGTAAACAAGACATTTACCTATTAGAGAATGAAAGACTTGTAGAAACCCCTGAAGCGGTAGCTTCACTTTTTAATGACTTCTTTACCTCAGCACCTGAAAGGATTATAGAAAACATTCCGTCAACCTACTTAGACAATAGCCACATTCTCCGAAACGAAAAATCTATTTATCTCGAAGATTTCTCTCCTAGCGAAATGTCCTTAGTCTTCAAAAAAATTAAAAATAAACCAACCCAGGGTCCAGACTCCTTGCCTGCTAGTATCATTAAGGAATTCGAAAGTGAACTGATAGAGCCTATTACCGATATTATCAATTGCTCTTTCGCTTCTGAAAAGGTACCTGATGCTCTAAAAATCGCAGTAGTTTCACCTATATTCAACAAAGGAGACAGAATTGATAGGAACAATTACAGACCGATCTCGCTCGCATCGGTTCTGGCAAAGATCCTTGAATATTCTATGGAAAGGCGATTAATGCCTTTCATTACGCGACATCATCTAATTCCTCGCCAGCAACATGGATTCTGTAAACAAATATCCACCTCCACAGCAATCAGTGAATTCTACAACAAAATCGTGAATGCGGTAGAAGAAGGGAAATGTCCAGTGGGAATTTTTTGCGACCTGTCAAAAGCCTTTGACTGCGTCGCACATGAAATTCTCCTGGACAAACTATATTCCTATGGAATTAGAGGAAAGGCTGGTCGTTGGTTCGAGTCCTACTTAAATAATAGAAGACAATACGTCAGAATAAATTCAAGAGGGAGGACAGGATACTCTAATACTAAAGTTCTCAGAATAGGGTTGCCGCAAGGTAGTATCTTAGCGCCGATTCTGTTTTCTCTCTATACAGCTGACATGATACATTTTATCGGCCCTTATCACTGCACCCTGTATGCGGATGATTCGAGTATCCTAATTTCGGAACGTTCACTTGAAGCAACGGCAACACAACTGAACATTATCCTGTTAAAACTATACACATGGTTCTGTGCCAATAACTTACACCTTAATATTGGAAAAACAAGCTATGTTATTTTTAAATGCAGTCGAAGAAATCCCACTGATGACATTCCTCTCAAAATTGGCAACTGCAAGCTAACTCGCCAGGAAAAAGTAAAATTTCTAGGTATATACCTAGAGGAACACCTGACATGGACTGCAACCACTGATGCAATAATTCATAAGCTGCACAGTAAATCGTATCTGTTAAGAAAAGTAAGACAAACGGTGGGTGAAGATGTTCTTCTCAGCGTATACCATGCCGAAATTCATTCGGTTCTGGCATATGGAATTTTAGTCTGGGGAGCTGCTTCACTTAGTCAAGGAGTATTTCTTGCACAAAAAAGGGTAATACGAACAATAGCAGGCATCACAAGAACCACCTCTTGCAGATCATACTTTAAAAATCTTAAAATCCTCACCGTTCCATGTATTTATATATGCGAGTTAGCATGTCATATTTTTAAAAATAGGAATGTAATTGGAGTAAGAGATGACCGCCTTGGATATGATACCAGAAATTATTTGAACCTAAGACCGGTGAAAAGTAATCTCACCATTTGCGAAGGTGCTCCTAATCGAATAGGTATTCAAATCTATAACCAGTTACCGTTGGCTATTAAGGAGTTAGCCAGTTATAGAAGTTTCCGAATACGCCTTAAAACTTACCTCCTAAATAAATGCTATTATACTGTCAGTGATTTTTTTAAAGACTAGACAGACTAGACTAGACAGACAAGACTAGACAGACAAGACTAGACAGACAAGACTAGACAGACAAGACTAGACAGACAAGACTAGACAGACAAGACTAGACAGACAAGACTAGACAGACAAGACTAGACAGACAAGACTAGACAGACAAGATTAGACAGACAAGACTAGACAGACAAGACTAGACAGACAAGACTAGACAGACAAGACTAGACAGACAAGACTAGACAGACAAGACTAGACAGACAAGACTAGACAGACAAGACTAGACAGACAAGACTAGACAGACAAGACTAGACAGACAAGACTAGACAGACAAGACTAGACAGACAAGACTAGACAGACAAGACTAGACAGACAAGACTAGACAGACAAGACTAGACAGACAAGACTAGACAGACAAGACTAGACAGACAAGACTAGACAGACAAGACTCGACAGACAAGACTAGACAGACAAGACTAGACAGACAAGACTAGACAGACAAGACTAGACAGACAAGACTAGACAGACAAGACTAGACAGACAAGAGTAGACAGACAAGACTAGACAGACAAGACTAGACAGACAAGAGTAGACAGACAGACTAGACAGACAAGACTAGACAGACAAGACTAGACAGACAAGACTAGACAGACAAGACTAGACAGACAAGACTAGACAGACAAGACTAGACAGACAAGACTAGACAGACAAGACTAGACAGACAAGACTAGACAGACAAGACTAGACAGACAAGACTAGACAGACAAGACTAGACAGACAAGACTAGACAGACAAGACTAGACAGACAAGACTAGACAGACAAGACTAGAGAGACAAGACTAGACAGACAAGACTAGACAGACAAGACTAGACAGACAAGACTAGACAGACAAGACTAGACAGACAAGACTAGACAGACAAGACTAGACAGACAAGACTAGACAGACAAGACTAGACAGACAAGACTAGACC
>CALYMW010000097.1:0-15000 GCA_944588485.1 Phosphuga atrata
TGTTTAAGTTTAAGACATTTTTGTAACAGTATTTTGATTTGAATTGTTGCTTTTGTGTGTGATTTAGAAGTATGGAAAAGAAGCGAAAAATTGATAGTGAATGCAGAAAATTCAAAGATCAGTGGAACATTCAGTATTTCGTAATTGAGTCCAGTAACAAGGCGCTATGTTTGATTTGCATTGAAAGCATAGCCGTTCTCAAGGAATATAACATTAAACGTCATTATGAAACAAAACATTTTCAAAATTACTCAAAATATACAGGAATTTTGCGGACAGAAAAATTTGAAGCTATGAAGCGCGGATTGAAATCGCAGCAATCTTCATTTACAAAACTCAAAACTGAACAAGAGGCAGCAACTCGTGCCAGCTTTCGTGTGGCTCTTGAAATTGCAAAACGTGGAAAACCATTCACCGATGGAGAAATGATCAAAGAATGGATAATTGCAGTAGCCGAAGAAAAATGTGCCCTGAAAAGGTAAATTTATTAAAAACTGTCAGTATGTCAGCAAACACTGTGGCTCGAATGGCAGAAAACATCGCTGAAAATATATCCTCTCAACTGTTCGACAAAAATGGACATGTTGAGTGGTTTTCTTTGGCCTTGGATGAGTCAACGGATGTGTCAGATACTGCTCAGGTGTTGATTTATATTCGAGGAGTAGATAAAAACTATGAAGTGCATGAAGAACTTCTTGATATGTATAGTATTCATGGCACAACTACTGGTACAGATATTTTTAAAAGAGTTGAAATGGCCATTAATCAAAAGAACCTTCGATGGAAAAACTTGAAATGTATTACAACTGATGGAGGCAAAAACATGAGTGGGAAAGATAAAGGAGTGGTCGCTCTTGTGTCAAAGGCTGTAGAAAATGACGGTGGTTCAAAACCATTAGTCTTACATTGTATTATTCATCAACAGTCTTTGTGCGGAAAATGTTTGGATATGATAAGTTCTGAAGCCAGTCATATCAACTGCTATTTTTATCAGATCTTTTGGGCCGAATCACCGACAATTCCGACAATTTATTGAAGAGATTGGAGAAAATGACTTACCTTATCATACTGCCGTACGTTGGCTTAGTTGTGGTAAAGTCTTTCAGCGCTTTTTTGAACATCGAGCAGTGATCGAAATTTTTTTGAATGAAAAGCATCGCCCTCTTACTGAATTACAAAACAACGCATGGCTGTGGAAGTTAGCATTCTATGTTGATTTGACAAAACATGTGAACGAACTGAATTTGAGATTGCAAGGAGAAAACCAGCATCTTCCTGATTTATACACTAATATCAAATCATTCCGGAAGAAATTGATACTGTTTCAATCACAACTACGAAGTAAATGTTTTTCACATTTTAAAACATGTGAAATATTCAGCCACACCACTGAGACTGAGTTTCCTATCGATTTTGCAATCGAAACTTTGAGTGCTTTGAAAATAAATTTTGATACTCGTTTCTCGGACTTTGATGCCATTGCGAATTAAATTAAGATTTTTCAGAATCCTTTTGATACTGACATTGAAACCCTAGCCCCGGAACTTCAAATGGAAATGATTGATCTACAGTGCAGTGATATAATTAAGAACAAATATCAAAACTCATCTTTGTTGGAATTTTATAAGAGTCTTCCACTGACACAATTTGATAATTTGCATAAATTTGCTCGTGGGCTGTTTTCTGTTCTTGGTACTACTTATTTGTGTGAGAAGACCTTCTCCAAAATGAAGTACACAAAAAATGTTTACAGATCTAAATTAACTGATGAGCATCTTAAATCTCTTTTAATAATTGGTACAAGTAAAATTAGTCCACAACTACGAACTATTGTCAGTGGAAAATCTCAATTACATAAATCTCATTAGTATTTCATATGTCATTATGCTTGTTATAAGTTATGTTTTTATTTAAAATGTATAAAATGTTAGTTGGATTCATTTCAATAATTTGTTAGTTATTATATACTGAAGTTAAATTTTCTGCATATTATACATGTCTTTACTCATTACAATTTTGTGTTTCTTTATCCAACTTATCACAAAAACAATAACAATAAGCCTACAACAATGTTATGAGTAGTTAGCCCATGACCATATCAATGTAGATGTCATATTAATAATTATTCAACATAAAATTAGAATACTTCAGTAAACTAAATTTAATTTGCTATAAAAAATATGTTCTCTAAAAGGAGTTTTCAAGTATGCTAGCTCTCCGCGGGCTGGACAAAATCTGTCCGCGGGCCGGATGTGGCCCTCGGGCCGTAGTTTGGAGACCCCTGCCGTAGACCATGTATGTTTATGTATAAATAACGATTTATAACCTCGAAAACTTAAAAATAGTCTGTATAATAATTACTAATATTTACATATGTAATAATAACAAAGAGTAAAACTTACCAGCACTGGAACTTTGAATTGTCACCGACAATTAATCTGAGAGTTTTTACACTAGTACACTATTACTAATTTGACACTATTACTTAAACTGTACTCGGACCGGCGAGAGAATAAACTACGAAACATAAAGAATAAACACTTAAACTACGAAACATAAAGAATAAACACTTAAACTACGAAACTTTTTGTGGTCGAGGACGAAAAAAATAAACGAAATTAACTGGAAGTTTGAAAAGTATATAGGTACTATGCTCCCAGGAACCAATTCAAAATTGTTCCTTTTCCTCCTTTCCACTACCTCATCACCTCGGTGTTGATACACGTCCCCCGCCTATTTAACAATATCTTGTAAAGATGCAATACGGAAATTTTGATTTAATTTCAAATATCCCACTTAAGATATCCCTAGGATATACACAAATGTCATAAGATATCTGGCGATCTCTCTGGGATATCCTGAAATTAAAATGTCCAACGGCAGCGCCGTCGTTTGGATTTTGAGGCCCCGGGCACAAATATTGAGGTTGGGCCCCCAGTAAATAAAAAAAGTGAATAAACAAATAAATTCTTAAGATAGAATTGGAGAAATTGGTGTTTTGGTAGTCCTAAAAAGACTCAATAATTGTTATAGAGCTCCGAAAAGGCTATTTATATAGGCTATTTATATATTCATAAAGGATATTTATATATTCGGGCTGTGTTCCGTTTGTTTTAAGTTTAAATAAATTCTTTAATTTTTAATACATACATAAAAGGAACATATGTATGGTAGAAATAAAATATAATAATATATTAATATAAAAGAAAACAAAATTAATTGAACTTTATTTTCCTTGCTTTAATTTCAGCAAATGTATCTATTATCTCACTTTAACTTAAGTCCTCGCACAATTAATTTTCTATTGAAAGCAACACTAGGTTTTATAGTCTTTCTTGTCTCATTGTGGATCTTAAATACTTTTTTTTATTATTTTAAGGTTTGAAAAACTACGTTCGGACTCAGCAGTGGTTATCGGAATTGTTAATCAAATTTTTAAGATTATACTTAACTTGGGAAATTCATTTCCTGTTTTAAGGCATTCTAATGGTGACCAATCACATATGCCTTCATAGAAAATGTTACAGGACACTTTTATTTCTTCATAGAGATCATTTCCGTCAATGTCTCCATTGTTGTCATCATCATATTTTAATACTAGATGCAAATCCATACAAAACTTTTTTAAGTTGTGTAAATAAGTTATTTTCAAGTCAAGGTGCGTGGAGCATTTCTCCGAACTCCTAGGCTCAGATAACCAAGAGGCAGAAGAGCTAGAAGAATTAAATGATGACCTGGTCGAACCGCTCAACTTGCAGGAAATCCATGATGCCATAAAGAAGCTGAAAAACTACTAAGCTCCTGGAAAAAGTACTATCATAGCAGAACTCATCAACGCTGGTGGAGAAGTATTGGAAGAAACCATGCTACAAATCATCCAAAAAGTCTGGCATGAAAAACAAATGCCAGAAGAGTGGAACTTAGGGGTTATATACCCTTTAAACAAAAAAAGGTGATCAGTTGGAATGCAGCAACTATCGAGCTATTACACTACTAGACACTGCTTATAAAATAATGTCACATATCCTGATATCTCGCATAAGGACGTACGCAGAACCTAGAAACGGACAATACCAATGCGGATTCCGTACTGGTCGATCGACAACAGACCAGATTTTCGTACTACGCCAGATGCTAGAGAAGTGCTACGAATCGGTCTTATATTCTAGGCCTACGATCCTTTAACTCTCGATGCAATATAGGATAATTTGGCTAGGACCGTTGGTTTAACCCCGGTTAGATTAGGTTTTCCGCCGAGAAAATGGCAGATAAATCAAGACAACATACTCTATAACTCTCGATTCAATATAGGACAAAGTGGCAAGGACCGTTGGTTTAACCTTGGTTAGATTACGCGCGGCAGCGCGAACTCTCGATTCAATGCAAGATAAATCAAGACAATATAACAATATCGACACGTTCCACCTTTTCATTGACTTTAAGGCAGCTTATGATTGCGTTCTAAGACCAAAGTTATACCAAGCTATGAATGAGCTACACATCCCAAGAACTTGATTTAATTGGCAAAAACGACAATGTCAAAAGTTGTGTGCCAAGTGAAAATACAAAATTAAACCTCAGATTCATTCGAAACAACTGTAGGCGTGAGGCAGGGTGACGCGCCGGCGTGTCTCCTGTCTAACATAGCACCAGAAAAAGTAGTTCGATATGCGGAACTGGATACTAGAGGTACTATCTTTAATAAGTCATCACAGGCGCAGGTATACGCAGGACCAGGACATGGACCAGACCTCTAGAACCCCTCGAAAAGCAAAAGAAATCTTTGTAAATTTTGAGAATGCCGCAAGAAATATGGGACTAGAAATAAATGCAAATAAGACAAAGTTTATGGCTGCCACAAAAGAACGCAGGGCGAGAGACGCGAGTCAAAATATCACAATTGGAGAATATAACATCGAAACAGTGGATGAGTTCGTATGTCTAGAAGCCTTGATAAACCCGAGAAATGATGTCAGCAAAGAAATAAAAAGGCGCATAATGCTTGCCAATCGCTGTTATTTTGGGCTGTCAAAATACTTACGTAAATCAAGCCTTTCGAGAAGCACAAAGATCAGAATCTATAAAACGTTATTTGTACCAGTTTTAATATATGGCTCGGAAACCTGGACCCTAACAAAAGCAGATGAGACGTTACTATCAATATTTGAACGAAAAATCCTAAGAAAGATTTATGGTGCTGTCCAAGAAAATAACGTCTGGAGAAGAAGATATAATTTTGAGCTTTATAAATTATACAGAGGGTCAGGAAACAGAGACATAATAACAACAATCATTATTGGCAGGTTAAGATGGGCAGGACATGTAGCACGCTATGACAACAACGTGCTATCGCGAAGAAACTTTGAGGCCATACCAACTGGCAGTAGAGGCACAGGGAGACCAAGGCTAAGATGGAAAGACGGCGTTTCTGATGATGCCAGAAAATTGGTGCAGCTGACTGGAAGGTCCGTGCCGGAGACCGGAGAGGATGGCGGGCGAGGCTGGAGAAAGTCAAGGCGCTGTAGGGCTGTAGCACTACTGATGATGATGAAATAAGTCATTATGATTCTCTAGCTGTTTAAATCTCTCTGATTTGAAATTATACCTTGTTCTACTATTTGTAAAAAGTATTCTCGATAAAAGTTAATTTCAGAATCGTTAACTCGAGAATTTTCTCGTTCGTCATCAAAATGACGCTTTCTCTTTCTAATTCTATTTTTCTTAAATTCTGGAGGAATATTACATTTTTCACATAATTTTTCAGCTTCGACTTTTGATTCCGTAAAACCAACATTTCTATTTCATTAAGTGTTTCAAAAAGTTTTACCAGCCCTTCAAAAGAGAAACTGCTGTCGAAGGATCGGTTTTTGGGTTTTGTAAACTTTTACTAAGGGTATTTACGTTCAACAATATGTTATACCAGATGATAATTGACAGCACAAATTCAAAATTCATTTCGTGTTCGTACAATGATATTGATTCGCTTTTTATTTTGATATAAATGCTATTAAACATAATTTAGACAAATTAATGAACGCACTTATTGAAAATAAAACCAATAAAATATTCCTTAATTTCGATATCATTTTCATAAGGCAATTGAATAGATCGAATTATAAAAGTTACAATAAGGCTATTAAAACAGGAAAATTAAACTAAAATAAGAGTTAAATAATGCACTTTAAAAGTTACCTGCTCATTTACTATCGCGCATCTTTCACGTTTGCAAACGGTTTCAAATCGTCTGTATTGTTGATTAAAATAAGGTGGCTCTGTGGGGGCCCCCCAAGCCCGTGGGCCCCGGGCATTCGCCCGTTTGACCGACGCTAGCGACGCTACTGTCCAACGGGATATCCATAGATATGTCCATAGGATATACTGGATATCTTTAGGCAGTTTGGGATATAATCAGGATATCCCTGAAATATCCTCTGCTGTGTGGGCTAATCTAACCAAGATTAAACCAACGGTCCTTCCCCTATAACTTTGTCCTTTATTGAATCGGTATAGAGTATGTTGTCTTGATTTATCTGCCAACTTCTCTGAGGGCAACCTAATATTCTAACCGGGGTTAAACAAACGACCCTTGCCAAATTGTCCTATATTACATCGATGGTTTCGTAGGCCTAGAATTTATGTTACGCGCCGCTTCGCGGCGGGCAATCTAGGTTCTAGCCCTACAACTCCATAGATAGAGAAACACTTTAAAAAAATTAGAAGAAATTAAGGTGCACAAGACCAGAAATCTAATCCAGGAAACATTAACAAACACAACATCCAAAGTGAAGTTCATCGGAAAGGTCTAGAAACCATTTGAAATCAAGACAGGAGTGAGACAGGGAGATGGCCTCTCAACCATTCTATTTAATTCAGTTTTAGAAAATTAAATAGAATTTCAGATGATGATATATGACCACAGTATCATCATCATCACAGGATCACAGTATGTGGTCATCTAAAACATTGTATTGTTGATAGTTTAATTTGCAATAAAATTTACTAATTAGAATTACCTATAAAGCAGGATCATTCTCTTGTGGCACTCATCTTCCAAACAATCATACATCTTCCAACAATCAAACACAATTGTAAACCAACGGTCCTTGCCACTTTGTCCTATATTGAATCAAGAGTTCACGCTGCCGTGCGTATGTTGTCTTGATTTATCTTTCCGCTTCGCGGTGAACAACCTAATCTAACCAAGGTTAAACCAACGGACCTTGCCACTTTGTCCTATATTGAATCGAGAGTTCGCGCTGCCGCGCGTATGTTGTCATAATGTATCTTTGTGTGCAACCTAATCTAACCAAGGTTAAACCAACAGTCCTTGCCACTCTGTCCTATAATCGAGAGAAGTAGTGTAGCAGTGGACCAAGTTCGGACCAAAGGGTTCAAGTTCAACGAGTTCTGGACCAACATCGAGCGTAAAATTGCCAAGTCCGGAAATTGGTCAAGTCGGAAAGTAGGTCATCTGAGGTTATTCACCTTAGTTGAGTAATGTAAATTAAATAAAAAATAAAATAATAATAAAATAAATTATTAACCTATCATGAAAATTAAGTAATTGGCAATTAAAGATGTAAAAATTAAATAAATTATTAACCCTCTCATAAAAATGCAGGAAATTTATGATCAATTAATTTATGAAAAATGTAATGTTATAGCTAAGGTATGCGGATGTTAAACGATTCATAAAAATTAAGTAATTGGCAATTAAAGATGTAAAACATTAAATCAATTTTTCTGGAATCAATCTAATTTGGTTAAAATGTTGGGTTGAATGACCGGTCAGATGGTCAGACGGTCAGACCAGGTTGAATGTCCGGTGAAATGAAATCTGGAAGTAATAATTTTTATTTTTTTAGATAAAACTTTTCAAGCAGCTATTAGTTAGGGTTAAGCTAGGTTAAGCTAGGGTTAATAATGGTATTTATTAAAAATATAAATATACAAGTTAATCAATTTGTTTATAAACGTATTACATATCAAGTTTAATGAACGATTTATATAAATGGTACGTTTTAACGTAATCTTCAGGACATCGTGACGGCCAAATTCCTGAATCCGGACCCAATTTCCATCCAACATCCTTTCCTTGTTCTGCTCGATTGATATTTTCCACAAGCCAAACAGCAATCTCTTTGTGCGATTGTTTGGAAAGAGGCTCGAACCAATAGTTGCAATCATCCTCCTTAAGAATTTGCAAACATGTTGTTAGTAACTTGTAATTTGCATAGTACGCAGCGTCACAAATCAACTTGTTCAACAGGTATCGAGTATTTTCATAATTTTTCAAAACGCTGAATATATGCATTTTGGTTGTTACTTGAAGATCAATGTTATTTGCTCGCAAGAAATTTAGTACCAGGTATATTTTATAATTTGTATCAAATTTGCACTCAATCTATTCAAATTAGTTTCAATTGCAAGGACATCAATTTCTTCATAAGATTCATTATAATGTTTTAAGATTTGGTTGGTAAAATAATCAGAATATTGTTTAGCCTTATAAAGCAGCTTTATAATATCACTACTTGCATTTTCTAAACTATTCATAGTATTTCATCGGAAATATTAATTTCATTCAATACTTCTTTAATTGAATATATATTATTTTCACGAATAAATTGTGTGGAATGTATGTGTCTTTAACTTTTGAATGAATACCATATGGAAGTTGATAAAATATATGTCTCTCCATTGCATTCTGGACTAATACTGAACTTATTTCTGAGTGTAACCCCATGGTAACGATTCCGTCTTCGAGTGAGATATATTTCGTTTGTCATCAAATAATTTTAAAGCCAATTTAGTTTGTTTAATGGTACTAAGATTATGACGTTTCGATTTTATTAGATTTTGACTACGATACAAATTTTCTCCATCAAAAAGACATCGTAAATAGTCATTAAATTCGATTGTTTTTACAGTGGCATTAGTAATTCCTTTACATTTTTTATGAACTTTGTCGTTATACATTTTGTATGCATATAATTTTGAGCGAAGACCTGCAAATTCTTGAATTATATTACCATGTGCTTCATCTTTCATAAGGCCTATGCCTTTTTTATTAGCCTGTGGTATTTGAAAAACATTATTGTCACTGTAATCGGATTATCAAATTTATGAATATCGTTTTTAATAACTTCGTATATATCTTTACTAAAATCATAAATTAATGAGCCTGTATATGTATACAAGAGTTTTACTTCTGATGGGAAAAAAATAGAATAAACATAATTATAATGGAAATCATAAAGAATTATTTTAGAAATATCAAGTATCGAGAAGCCAGCATGAATTGGTTTATTAAATTTTATATTTAGCCTGTTCATTTCAATAATAACCATATCATTATCGAATATTGTACAACTGTGGAAATTTGGTTTTGATATTAAAGATTTAGCACCATACCGCCCATCCCATTTTGTTATTAATTTAACATCTTTATATTTTCGAACATTTTCCATCGTTTTACCAAACGCTGCGTTATTAAATAATTTATATTGGTTCTTTTCGAAATCATTGGTAGCTTGACAACGTAAATTAGTATTCAAATCTATGTATGGTTTGAGCCAAGCACTTTGTTTAAATTTTAAAATTCTATGAATGTGTTTTAATCGTACACCTAATTGTATATATAGTTGCAAGTTACGATAATGTACAGTATACTTTTCCTTTGAATAGAATGTTGTCATTAATTTTGGTAATTTAGATCCAGGTGGGCACAAATGTTCTGGGCACAAGGGTAAATCTTTATGAGAGTTAAATAATTCTTCAGGGTATTCTAAATCTACTTCAAATATAAATCCAAAATCTGATGTTGATGATATGTGCATTAAATCTAAAATAGTAAAAGTGGTCGAGTTAATCCATTGAAATTCACTATGGGGTAGGTATTCAGACATTGCAGCACCATATAAATTATTTAAATCGAAATATATTATATACAAATCGGGTTTTAATGAATCATAGTATTTACCCATATACTTGTTATTAGGGCTATATATAGGAGTATATAGGAGTATATCTATTCGAACATTGTGAAATCCCACCACGAATACCCTTTTCAATGAACATTAACATATCTACATCAGTTAATAATTCTAGTTCCATGTTGGTGAATTTTAAAATGGTAAATTTAAAAAATTACTTTTTTCTTGTAATGTTAATTTATTCATTGGTGCAGTAATCAAAAATACAGGTTCTATATCTTCAACTAGTTGTCTTAATTGTTGAATAAACCAAGTAACACAATTATAACCTCGATATGAATAAAATTTTGACAATGTATCATCATAAGAACACTTTAAATAATATGCTGCACTCATAGGAATATGATTTTGATATTCATTCTGACTAATTTCATTTCTTTCTAAAATACATTTTAAATCTGCATAAACAACAAAGGGTACCTTTTCCTTATAACGATAATTTTTAAATTTAACATATTTGTCATCATCTTTAGGCATTTCTAATTTACACTTATTATATGTCATACAAACTGTTTGGTGTTTATTTAATAACTCTTTTGTACCAAATGAATTTAAACATCTCTTACAAATATAAAGTTTCCCATTCCTCTTATTTATTTGTGATCCAACTAATCTAGATAAATTTTGTATCCACGTGAAGTGATGGTTATTTTCCGATTGGATTAAAAGTAAATCAATATGTTTTATAATTTGAATATTATTGTTACATAATCTAACTGGTAAAATTGTACCACTTGTTTTATCATCCAATGTATTATTATCATACAATGAATACATTAATTCCTAAATTATTCAACTTTTCAAACTTACCAATGGATTTTAATCATATTGGGAAATCTATACCATCATATTTGAGAATAGTACTAAAATGTGGGTATGATGAAACTCTGTCTACATGATGTTTAGCAGGATACAGAGCTGGAACTACAGCTTTTTTATGTTTTATAAATGCAGGTAGGTCTGTATACGCACCTATAGTAATGGGGCAATAATCGTTAATATTAACTTTCAGAAACATTTTTTGTAAAAGGGCCCACCCAGAATCTTTTTCTTGAAATTCATTCAATTGATTTAATACTTTGTCATATATGTTATCATAATACCATTGCTCTAAATCTGTAGATTTGTCTATAATTTTTTTACTTGTTGAAAATGTTTTATTATCGATAGTATTTTTAGAAGGCAAAATAAATTTCGTATACAATATAACATTTACTTTGAGCAGTGACATCAATTTACGTTTAATTTTTACGGAAAATAACCTGAAAGCATGCTTAAGAAAATCGCTCGGATCATGATAATTTAAATTGGTAATTATACCTGTTCAAATTCTATTTTTGAAACAAGATTCAGTATATTGCCAAACCAAATTCCTTTTACGTTTAATTAGACGCTTTTTCAGTTCTAACTTATATAATTTAAGTAATGAAAAATTGGATTTAAATTTTGAATTTTCTAATTTAAACTTTGTACTTTTAATTGCTCTTGATAATAATAAACTAATTTTATTAATGTGTTTAATGAATTTGTTAATTTCAGGTTTCTTTATCATATTCAGAGATGTGGAAATTGATTTAACTGCATTGTCAAGTTCTGAAAGATTTTGCATTTTTGAAATGTTTGTTTTTTTATTTTTCTGAAACAGAAAAATAAATTTTAGCATTTTAAATGTAACAATTCACTTTTTAACTCACCTAGAATATTCACAATTCAGTAAAACCACTCTTACTAAGACTGTATTACTCACTGAAGTAGAATGAGTATTACTGAAGAAATCCTATCTGCAAGTAATTTATATAGCAGCGGTTTTATTTTTTAATCTACTATGGATGCTGGAGGGAATTACCTGAGATAGTAGTTGAATCAGGGCCGGACAAAGGGTCATGAGCTCTGATGGTAAACATACTTGGCGCCCTATTAAAAAAATATTTTTAATTTAAACACCTTTTATTGAACCATTGGCACATTAAATACAGTAACAAATATTTACATTTTAATTTTTCTTGCTTTGACAATGCTTAATTTACTTATAATTTCGGAAATTTTTAATGTTTCGCAAACATAATTTTCTATAGCTATAACTGCTAAATTTATTAATCTATCTTGCGACATAGTCGAGCGTAAATATTTTTTTGTTAATTTAAGACGTGAAAAAGACCTCTCTCCACTAGCTACGCTAGTGGGTAGAGTGAGATAAATTCTCAGGGCGATATTTATATTCGGAAATGAGTCAATTAAATCATGTTCATGTATAGATGATAAAACATGCAATGGATTTTTGAATTGTATTAGTTCGGGTGAAAATAAAGTTTTAAATACTAATAGTTCTTCATACAATTCGTGTCCATCTATATCTTTTTCGTCCTTATCGCTTAAATGGATATGAAGATCAAAGCAATATATCTTTAGCACCTCCGAGTTTGTGTCGTAGAGATTACTCAGGTTTGACAAAAACGCAAATTGCACATTTTGACTTTTCATTTGATCAAATCTTTCGCCTAGCGATGAGATCGTAGTGTCTAATATGGAATAAAATATATTTATTTTAAATACCTCTTCAGGGGATTGAGGCCCTTCATCATTATGTTCAGATTGAAACATTCTACGTTTTCAAACTTCATTGTTACTTTTGAAGTGTGGTTCTCCATCTAGATCTTTACACATTATTTTAGCTGATTCTAGTAGTGAATTATATGATGAATCTTTACGGTAATTAAAAAAAATAATCTTTTTTATGGCATCTAAAGCAATGGGAATATTCAATTGTGGATTTTCTAACATTTTACTAAGAGGATTGATTGAATTTAATATATCACCATAAAACAAGTGAACATAATACGTCCCATTTGTGTTTACTTTCTTGATCAAAATTGTCTTCTGAATATATTTCATATAAAGCATCATATATTTCCCCTGCTTGATGTCGTAATGGTTGTAAAGCATTAATGCGACTTTCCAATAGAGTGTCCGAAAGTGGTTTTAAGGTTAATGATGATACACATTTTTTTAAAATAACCCAACGCTTAGTGGATAGTGCAAAAAAATTATATATTGCCTGTATTGTTCCAAAAAAGCTTATTGTTTTGCAATTTACTTTTGCAGCATTGTTGACAACTAAATTAAGGCTATGGGTTGCACATGGTACAAAAAAAGCTCTGGAATTTTGATTCAAAATCAATTGTTGCAAAACATTTTTTCTGCCGTTTTTTATCCCTGGCCTCTAATATTTTGAATGTCTAAATTCCAACTTTGCAATTTATTAATTATCACATCACATAGACCTTTGCCCGTAGAATTCTCTATATCCAAAAATTCTAAAAAGTGTTCTTGAATAGATACTTTTTTGTCAACTAATGAAACATATCTAACAATAACTGACATTTGTCCAGTACGACTTTTATCGAGAGTACAATCTAATATAATGGCAAAATATTTAGCTAGTTTTACATAGGATAGGTGGGTAAGGGGTGACGGCAATAATCACCAAGTAAGTCCGACCCAAATGTCAACCTCTCCTGCACGCGGTGCCCGCTGCTAGATAACGAACGAGGCTCTGGCGACCGAGTCATGGCGGTATAACCATTCCAACGAGAATAAAGGAAATGTATTCTCACAACAGCCCCAGAACGGCGGACCGAAGTGCTACCGGGATAAGTAGCAAGCATTAACTAGCCAACAGCTATGGGTGGAAGAGCTAGAAAATGTTAGGGCACTCTTTTGTCCAAGAGTTGAGAAACCAATTCTGAAGGCGGATGAACTGCTGAAGCGGTCAACGGCATAAGAATGCAAAAAGAAAGGAGAAACTATTGCATTAAAGATCCTCGTGGATATCTCTAGAATCACCATTATGACGATGAAATTCACAGCAAATTATTCCGGAGTAAAAAGTCTCCCAATCGGATCTCCGGGGGAGGCGGTTTTGAATGAGGTCGTGGAAAAAAGAGTGTCATTGAGATCAGACACGTTAAGAGTAGGCACATGGAATGCAAGAAGTACTTGAGATGGAAAGACTAAAAGTGGACTTACTTGGGGTAAGCGATGTAAGATGGGCAGGAATAGGCTCGATAAATACAGATAATGGAATGCTATACTACTCAGGAAACAATGACCCAAAACATCAGTACGGAGTAGGAATAATCCTAAACAAAAAGTTAAACAGGTCAGTTACAAACTTTACTCCCTATTCAGATAGAGTAGTAATGATACAATTAAAGACAAATACTGGAATTATGAACGTGATCCAAATATACGCACCAACTACAGATAAAGAAGATGAGGAAGTTGAAGAATTCTATACACAACTAAATGCAGTACTAAGAAGTATAAATCGTTGCGAAGTGATCATAGTGATGGGCGATTTTAACGCCAAGGTAGGAAAAACAAAGGTAATTGGCTGCACTGGTGAATTTGGCCTCGGGGATCGGAACGAGCGCGGTGGCCGTCTGATTCAGTTCTGTCAAGATGAGAATTTTATAATCACCAACACACTCTTTCAGCTCCCTAAAAGAAGGCTGTATACCTGGACATCTCCAGCCCATACAAAGGAGAAAATCATACGAAATCAAATAGATTATGTGCTCATCAGAAATAGATATAAAAATGCCGTAAAAGCAGTGAGAACTTACCCTGGAGCTGACATCCACTCAGATCACAATCCTGTAATAGCAAAGGTACAAGTTAAACTAAAGAAGATCATAAAGAAACAGAACAACAACATAGATATTCAACTTCTTAAGGATAAAAAGATACACGAAGTTGTAGTTGACCAGATAAAGCAAAATGTAACAACAGCAATGAAAGAAAATGAACTACATCAAGATGTCGACATAAGATGGAATCGAGCTCACACAGTTCTGACAGCAGTAGTGAAAGAAAACCTAACTAGGAAAGCAACAAAAAGGAAATATTGGATGACTGAGAAAATCATAGAGCTCATGGATAAACGCCGGACCCATAAGAACCAAAATGAAAAACAGTATAAAATCTCACATAAAACGATTCAAAC
>CALYMW010000098.1:0-52824 GCA_944588485.1 Phosphuga atrata
CTGTCAAGTCTCTGTCATGTCTAGTCTGTCTGTGCGTGTTGTCTGTCTAGTCTTGTCTGTCTAGTCTTGTCTGTCTAGTCTTGTCTGTCTAGTCTTGTCTGTCTAGTCTTGTCTGTCTAGTCTTGTCTGTCTAGTCTTGTCTGTCTAGTCTTGTCTGTCTAGTCTTGTCTGTCTAGTCTTGTCTGTCTAGTCTTGTCTGTCTAGTCTTGTCTGTCTAGTCTTGTCTGTCTAGTCTTGTCTGTCTAGTCTTGTCTGTCTAGTCTTGTCTGTCTAGTCTTGTCTGTCTAGTCTTGTCTGTCTAGTCTTGTCTGTCTAGTCTTGTCTGTCTAGTCTTGTCTGTCTAGTCTTGTCTGTCTAGTCTTGTCTGTCTAGTCTTGTCTGTCTAGTCTTGTCTGTCTAGTCTTGTCTGTCTAGTCTTGTCTGTCTAGTCTTGTCTGTCTAGTCTTGTCTGTCTAGTCTTGTCTGTCTAGTCTTGTCTGTCTAGTCTTGTCTGTCTAGTCTTGTCTGTCTAGTCTTGTCTGTCTAGTCTTGTCTGTCTAGTCTTGTCTGTCTAGTCTTGTCTGTCTAGTCTTGTCTGTCTAGTCTTGTCTGTCTAGTCTTGTCTGTCTAGTCTTGTCTGTCTAGTCTTGTCTGTCTAGTCTTGTCTGTCTAGTCTTGTCTGTCTAGTCTTGTCTGTCTAGTCTTGTCTGTCTAGTCTTGTCTGTCTAGTCTTGTCTGTCTAGTCTTGTCTGTCTAGTCTTGTCTGTCTAGTCTTGTCTGTCTAGTCTTGTCTGTCTAGTCTTGTCTGTCTAGTCTTGTCTGTCTAGTCTTGTCTGTCTAGTCTTGTCTGTCTAGTCTTGTCTGTCTAGTCTTGTCTGTCTAGTCTTGTCTGTCTAGTCTTGTCTGTCTAGTCTTGTCTGTCTAGTCTTGTCTGTCTAGTCTTGTCTGTCTAGTCTTGTCTGTCTAGTCTTGTCTGTCTAGTCTTGTCTGTCTAGTCTTGTCTGTCTAGTCTTGTCTGTCTAGTCTTGTCTGTCTAGTCTTGTCTGTCTAGTCTTGTCTGTCTAGTCTTGTCTGTCTAGTCTTGTCTGTCTAGTCTTGTCTGTCTAGTCTTGTCTGTCTAGTCTTGTCTGTCTAGTCTTGTCTGTCTAGTCTTGTCTGTCTAGTCTTGTCTGTCTAGTCTTGTCTGTCTAGTCTTGTCTGTCTAGTCTTGTCTGTCTAGTCTTGTCTGTCTAGTCTTGTCTGTCTAGTCTTGTCTGTCTAGTCTTGTCTGTCTAGTCTTGTCTGTCTAGTCTTGTCTGTCTAGTCTTGTCTGTCTAGTCTTGTCTGTCTAGTCTTGTCTGTCTAGTCTTGTCTGTCTAGTCTTGTCTGTCTAGTCTTGTCTGTCTAGTCTTGTCTGTCTAGTCTTGTCTGTCTAGTCTTGTCTGTCTAGTCTTGTCTGTCTAGTCTTGTCTGTCTAGTCTTGTCTGTCTAGTCTTGTCTGTCTAGTCTTGTCTGTCTAGTCTTGTCTGTCTAGTCTTGTCTGTCTAGTCTTGTCTGTCTAGTCTTGTCTGTCTAGTCTTGTCTGTCTAGTCTTGTCTGTCTAGTCTTGTCTGTCTAGTCTTGTCTGTCTAGTCTTGTCTGTCTAGTCTTGTCTGTCTAGTCTTGTCTGTCTAGTCTTGTCTGTCTAGTCTTGTCTGTCTAGTCTTGTCTGTCTAGTCTTGTCTGTCTAGTCTTGTCTGTCTAGTCTTGTCTGTCTAGTCTTGTCTGTCTAGTCTTGTCTGTCTAGTCTTGTCTGTCTAGTCTTGTCTGTCTAGTCTTGTCTGTCTAGTCTTGTCTGTCTAGTCTTGTCTGTCTAGTCTTGTCTGTCTAGTCTTGTCTGTCTAGTCTTGTCTGTCTAGTCTTGTCTGTCTAGTCTTGTCTGTCTAGTCTTGTCTGTCTAGTCTTGTCTGTCTAGTCTTGTCTGTCTAGTCTTGTCTGTCTAGTCTTGTCTGTCTAGTCTTGTCTGTCTAGTCTTGTCTGTCTAGTCTTGTCTGTCTAGTCTTGTCTGTCTAGTCTTGTCTGTCTAGTCTTGTCTGTCTAGTCTTGTCTGTCTAGTCTTGTCTGTCTAGTCTTGTCTGTCTAGTCTTGTCTGTCTAGTCTTGTCTGTCTAGTCTTGTCTGTCTAGTCTTGTCTGTCTAGTCTTGTCTGTCTAGTCTTGTCTGTCTAGTCTTGTCTGTCTAGTCTTGTCTGTCTAGTCTTGTCTGTCTAGTCTTGTCTGTCTAGTCTTGTCTGTCTAGTCTTGTCTGTCTAGTCTTGTCTGTCTAGTCTTGTCTGTCTAGTCTTGTCTGTCTAGTCTTGTCTGTCTAGTCTTGTCTGTCTAGTCTTGTCTGTCTAGTCTTGTCTGTCTAGTCTTGTCTGTCTAGTCTTGTCTGTCTAGTCTTGTCTGTCTAGTCTTGTCTGTCTAGTCTTGTCTGTCTAGTCTTGTCTGTCTAGTCTTGTCTGTCTAGTCTTGTCTGTCTAGTCTTGTCTGTCTAGTCTTGTCTGTCTAGTCTTGTCTGTCTAGTCTTGTCTGTCTAGTCTTGTCTGTCTAGTCTTGTCTGTCTAGTCTTGTCTGTCTAGTCTTGTCTGTCTAGTCTTGTCTGTCTAGTCTTGTCTGTCTAGTCTTGTCTGTCTAGTCTTGTCTGTCTAGTCTTGTCTGTCTAGTCTTGTCTGTCTAGTCTTGTCTGTCTAGTCTTGTCTGTCTAGTCTTGTCTGTCTAGTCTTGTCTGTCTAGTCTTGTCTGTCTAGTCTTGTCTGTCTAGTCTTGTCTGTCTAGTCTTGTCTGTCTAGTCTTGTCTGTCTAGTCTTGTCTGTCTAGTCTTGTCTGTCTAGTCTTGTCTGTCTAGTCTTGTCTGTCTAGTCTTGTCTGTCTAGTCTTGTCTGTCTAGTCTTGTCTGTCTAGTCTTGTCTGTCTAGTCTTGTCTGTCTAGTCTTGTCTGTCTAGTCTTGTCTGTCTAGTCTTGTCTGTCTAGTCTTGTCTGTCTAGTCTTGTCTGGTCCGCCTGGTTCAAAACTGTCAAAATAGATGTTAAAACTGTTATGATTAATGTCGAAGTTGTCATAATGGATGTCAGAAATGTCAATATTAACATCAAAACCGTTTCAATAAATTTCAGAACTGTCACAATAATTGTGAGAGCAATATAGTTATCAGTGTGAATGTCAAAACTGTCGCAACAGAAATCATAACAGGCAATATTAATGTCAAAACTGGAGAAATAAATGTCAGAACTGGTAGAACTTAGAAGAAAGAGAGCGCGTAGACAAACTCTTTCTTTTACAAGTGTTTGATTCAATCGTCCGAGTTCGGCCGTCGTCGCCCGAGCAAACTTCGGCCGATGACGGATTAGGTGTACGCGAGCCATAATCATATCCGCCTAGTCTTGTCCGGTGTCAAAAGCAGTGTTAAAGCTATGATATTAAATGTTAAAAAAAAGTCATAAGAAAAGTCGAAATTATCAAAATAAATGTCAAATAAATGTCAAAACTGAAACAAAATTTTTTGCTCAGAAATGTCAAAAGATTCGTTTTAATATAAAAATTATGATAGAAAATGTAAGAACTGTCAAAATAAATAACAACTGAAGTCTTATGGCTCGCGTGCACCTAATCTGTCATCGGCCGAAGTTTGCTCGGGCGACGACGGCCGAACTTGGACGATTGAATCAAACACTTGTAAAAGAAAGAGAGGGCGTACACAAACTCGACCGTCATCGTCCGACGATGTTCGTACACCTAATCCGTCATCAGCCGAAGTTTGCTCGGGCGACGACGGCCGAACTCGGATCATTGAATCGAACACTTGTAAAAGAAAGAGAGCGCGTACACAAACACGACGGACATCATCGGACGACGATGGTACAAGTGTTTGATTCAATCGTCCAAGTTCGGCCGTTGTCGCCCGAGCAAACTGTTAAGTTTATGTTAAAAAAAATGTTAAAAAAAGTCATAAGAAAAGTCGAAATTATCAAAATAAATGTCAAATAAATGTCAAAACTGAAACTAAATTTTGAGATCAAAAATATCAAAAAATCATTTTAATCTCAAAATTATGAAAGAATATTTAAGATTTGTCAAAATAAATAACAACTGAAGCCTAATCTTCTCCAGTGTTAAAATCAGTGTTAAAGCTATGATATAATACGTCAAAAAAACTCACAAGAAAAGTCGTAACTCAAAATAAATGTCAAATAAATGTAAAAACTGAAACAAAATTTGGAGGTTAAAAATGTAAAAAAAATAATTTTAATGTCAAAATTATGATAGAATATGTAAGAACTGTCAAAATAAATAACAACTGAAGCCTAATCTTGTCCGGTGTCAAAATCAGTGTTAAAGCTATGATATAAAATGTCAAAAAAAGTCATAAAAAAGTCGAAACTATCAAAATAAATGTCAAATAAATTTCAAAACTGAAAAAAAATTTTGACGTCAAAAATGCCAAACAATTATTTTAATTTTAAAATTATGAAAGAAAATGTAAGAACTAAATCTATGATATAAAATGTCTAAAAACGGGTTGGACGAGACTAGGCAAGAAAATAAATGTCAAATAAATGTCAAATAAATGTCAAAAGTGAAACAAAATTTTAAGGTCAAAAATTTCAAAAAATCTTTTTAATGTCAAAATTATGAAAGAAAATGTAAGAAATGTCAAAATAAATAACAACTGAAGCCTAATCTTGTCCGCCTAGTCTTGTCCGGTGTCAAAATCAGTTTTAAAGCTATGATATAAAATGTCAAAAAATCATAAGAAAAGTCGAAACTATCAAAATAAATGTCAAAACTAAAACATAATTTTGTGGTCAAAAATGTCAAAAAATCATTTTAATGTCAAAATTATGAAAGAAAATGTAAAACTGTCAAAATAACTAACAACTAAAGCCTAATCTTGTCTGCCTAGTCTTGGCCGTTGTCAAAATCAGTCTTAAAGCTATGATACAAAATGTCAAAAAAAGTCATAAGAAAAGTCGAAACTATCAAAATAAATGTCAAAATTGATACAAAATTTTGACGTTAAAAATTTAAAAAAAAACATTTTAATGTTAAAATTATGAAAGAAAATGTAAGAACTAAATCTATGATATAAAATGTCTAAAAACGGGTTGGACGAGACTAGGCAAGAAAATAAATGTCAAATAAATGTCAAATAAATGTCAAAAGTGAAACAAAATTTTAAGGTCAAAAATTTCAAAAAATCTTTTTAATGTCAAAATTATGAAAGAAAATGTAAGAAATGTCAAAATAAATAACAACTGAAGCCTAATCTTGTCCGCCTAGTCTTGTCCGGTGTCAAAATTAGTTTTAAAGCTATGATATAAAATGTCAAAAAAAATCATAAGAAAAGTCGAAACTATCAAAATAAATGTCAAAACTAAAACAAAATTTTGTGGTCAAAAATGTCAAAAAATCATTTTAATGTCAAAATTATGAAAGAAAATGTAAAACTGTCAAAATAAATAACAACTAAAGCCTAATCTTGTCTGCCTAGTCTTGGCCGTTGTCAAAATCAGTCTTAAAGCTATGATACAAAATGTCAAAAAAAGTCATAAGAAAAGTCGAAACTATCAAAATAAATGTCAAAACTGAAACAAAATTTAGAATTAAAAAATGTAAAAAAATTCATTTTAATGTCAAAATTATGAAAGAAACTGTAAGAATTGTCAAAATAAATAACAACTGAAGCCTAATCTTTTCTGCCTAGTCTTGTCCGGTGCTAAAATCAGTCTTAAAGCTATGATATAAAATGTCAAAAAAGTCATAAGAAAAGTCGAGTGTCAAAATAAATGTCAAATAAATGTCAAAACTGAAACAAAATTTTGACGTCAAAAATGCCAAAACAATTATTTTAATGCCTAAATTATGAAAAAAAATGTAAGAACTGTCAAAATAAATAACAACTGAAGCCTAATCTTGTCCGCCTAGTCTTATCCGGTGTCAAAATCAGTGTTAAAGCTATGATATAAAATGTCAAAAAAGTCATAAGAAAAGTCGAAACTACCAAAATAAATGTCAAAATTGATACAAAATTTTGACGTCAAAAATTTAAAAAAATCATTTTACTGTTAAAATAATGAAAGAAAATGTAAGAACTAAATCTATGATATAAAATGTCTAAAAACGGGTTCGACGAGACTAGGCAAGAAAATAAATGTCAAATAAATGTCAAAAGTGAAACAAAATTTTAAGGTCAAAAATTTCAAAAAATCTTTAATGTCAAAATTATGAAAGAAAATGTAAGAAATGTCAAAATAAATAACAACTGAAGCCTAATCTTGTCCGCCTAGTCTTGTCCGGTGTCAAAATCAGTTTTAAAGCTATGATATAAAATGTCAAAAAAAATCATAAGAAAAGTCGAAACTATCAAAATAAATGTCAAAACTAAAACAAAATTTTGTGGTCAAAAATGTAAAAAAATCATTTTAATGTCAAAATTATGAAAGAAAATGTAAAACTGTCAAAATAAATAACAACTAAAGCCTAATCTTGTCTGCCTAGTCTTCGCCGTTGTCAAAATCAGTCTTCAAGCTATGATACAAAATGTCGAAAAAAGTCATAAGAAAAGTCGAAACTATCAAAATAAATGTCAAAACTGAAACAAAATTTAGAATTCAAAAATGTAAAAAAAAATCATTTTAATGTCAAAATTATGAAAGAAACTGTAAGAATTGTCAAAATAAATAACAACTGAAGCCTAATCTTCTCTGCCTAGTCTTGTCCGGTGCTAAAATCAGTCTTAATGCTATGATATAAAATGTCAAAAAAGTCATAAGAAAAGTCGAAAGTGTCAAAATAAATGTCAAATAAATGTCAAAACTGAAACAGAGCGCATACTAAAAGCCTACTAAAAGCTAAGGTGGAATAGGGGGCTTAGTGAGAGTCTTGTCCGCCTAGTCTTGTCCGGCTAGTCCTCCCCGGCTAGTCTTGTCCTGCTAATCTTGTCCAGCTAGTCTTGCCCGGCTAGTTTTGTCCACCTAGTCTAATCCGCCTAGTCTTGTCCGCTTTGTTTTGTCCGCCTAGTCTTGTCCGCCTAGTCTTGTCCGCCTAGTCTTGTCCGCCTAGTCTTGTCCGCCTAGTCTTGTCCGCCATGTCTTGTCCGGCTAGTCTTGTCCCTCTAGTCTTATCCGGCTAGTCTAGTCCCTCTAGTGTTATCCCGCTAGCTTTGTCCAGCTAGTCTTGTCCGTCTAGTTCAGTTCATCTAATCTTGTTCACCTAGTCTTGCCCGCCTAGTCTTGTCCGACTAGTCCTGTCCGGCTAACTTTGTCCACCTAGTCTTGTCCACCTTGTCTTGTCCGCCTAGTCTTGTCCGGCTAACTTTGTCCACCTAGTCTTGTCCACCTTGTCTTGTCCGCCTAGTCGTGTCCTTATCCGACTAGACTTATCCGCCTAGTCTTGTCCGGCTAGTCTTGTCTGTCTACTTTTATCTGTCTAATCAATTAAGCTAATTAGTGCAGGATTAAAGAGAAATGTAATAGACTTACCTTGCGATTGCCAGGAAAGCTAATTCTACGTTCTGTCCACTCTTTGCGGAAGTTTCCATAAAAGCAACATTATATTCCCTGGCTAGCCTTTCGCCATCCTCCCTCCGCACGGCTCTCTCCACCCCCGCATCAGCTTTATTACCTATAAAACGTTGATTTTACAACAGCAAATGAAAGTGCCTCAATATAGTTCCACTTAAAGTTTGCATATCTAAATTGTTAGTGGAAAAATTTATTAAAAAAACTTGATAGGTAAGTGTATATAACTCGAAAACTAAACGAAATTATGAAAAAAGTTTCAGATAAAATATGTAGAGAATTGAATTCCAAAACATGGTGTATATAGAAATCTAATGTAATAATAATAGATTAAGAGACTTCTATTAATAAATACAAATCTCTTTCATCAACTTTAGATCCATTTTTATCGCAAAGATAAATCTCGCAGTAACTTCAATAATGTTGATTTAGCTTACACCCTTACCTAATAACATGATAACGACGTCGTCTTGGGCGTACTCTCTAATCTCCCCCAGCCAAGCTCGTATATTATCGAAGCTCGTTTTGTTCGTCACGTCGTACAACAATAACAGCGCTGAAAGACAAATACTTGTTTATTCAATTTAGGGGCTTTATCTAAACGGTGTCAATTGGGTATTGAATATTCCGGAACGGACACATGCCCTATTACGGAATGGAAATAAATTTGGTAAAACGTTTACGATCTAATTTTGAAGCAATTGAGAATTACTAGTATCTTATAGTGATTAGTAGATTAGTATATTTGAAGACCTCGGGAAGAGAACGTGCTAAGTCACTTTGGCAAGAATTTTCAGCAGAACGTTAAAAACCCGAATGCATTTAATTTCTTCTAGACGCAAATCTCCTGACCCGAAACTAATACGATCTCTATTTCGATGGCCATACAGGCCATAGCTCCTTCACACATTCCTGGAGGTTTTGAGAAACATTATGTGGTACTATATAGGTGGTAACATCTTTTTGGACAACCCACAGCACAACTATGCCATGTGATAGCATAGCATTGCAGCCAAAAGGTGGCATGGAAATCTCGATTTAAGACAAAATGTGACTTAACACGTTCTTTCCCTGAAGCCTTCATTTGTGATTACGATCAGGGACGTAGCTACCGTCGTTTCAGTGATATGGGGCCCCCGAGATATAAGGACCCGAACATGTGTAAGCAAATATTTGGGCTTTGCAGCAGTCGGGTAAAAACCGCCCCCAATCCATTTTGATTTAGGTTCCATTTAGGACTAGCTACTCCACTGGCTAGTATTCAATGTAACTTAATATATAATTGAATGTTGTGTGAATTAGTAGTAAGATGTGTTGGAGATGCATTAAATGTCAAAATCTAAAAGGATTTTAGTTTATTAACACGTTGACTGCCAACTACGAGATAATTCGTAGCCAAGTGGAAGATAACTTATACCTTGACAATCTACGTGTTAAGAATGGATAAAAGTACGAGAGGTCTTACTAACAATAAAGACAAGGAAGCTGGAATACCTTGGCCATAAAATGAGGAACATTCAACGGTATGGTCTATTGCAACTTGTACTACAAGGAAGAGTAGATGGAAAAAGAGGACCAGGAAGAAGAAGAATATTGTGGCTAAACAACCTTCAACCCGGTTCAATACAACAACAATAAATCTCTTCAGGGCTGCAACAAACAAAGTCCGAATTTCCATGATGATCGCCAACATTCGAAGCGGATAGGCACCAGAAGAAGAAGAATATATTAAACAGGCCTTTACAACTATTTAAGTTGTGGTAGACCAAAGTAGTAGACCAAAGTACCAAAGTGGTCACAGTGGTGTAGTGGTAAACGCATTCGCTCGCTATACCTGAGATCCCGGGTTCAATCCCCGGACAAACCGTGAAACTTTTCACGGAACTATGCTGTGGCCACCTCGTGGAAAGCCATTTTCAAACTACCAGGAGTAATTCTGTCTAGTAAAACCTTTCAAATAGTGCCGTTCGCAATCGGCGATAAACTGCTAGGTCCCGCATATTAGTGTGACGATGCGTTCCACAAGTATGCGCGAGGTGTTTCGCCTACGCTAGAACACTGGCATGGTACCTTAAGAAGAAGAAGACCAAAGTAGCAAAAAAGTAAGCCCTTTTCAATGGATGGCAATCAATCTAATGGTCGCCAGCACACCACATTTACCTCCAAACGAAAATGATAGCCGACGGAAGTATAGAAGAAGACAAAGAACATGAAGACGAACAAGTTTTAGAATCTGACTAATGAAATGATCGCAAATATGTGAAGTTAAATAAATATCTAATATCAATAAACTAAACTCTGCCTTTGTCAGACAGCCCCACTACCAAAACGAAGGAAAATGCCTGGTGGACGAGTGAATGTGATGTTGATGAACTTGCCTGGCAAACATGGAACTCATATAAGAATGAAGATAACTGGATCAATTTCCTAAATGTAAGAAAACACGCTACGAAACCCATCAGTGGGGTAAAACGGGCCTTCGACAAAAATCATCTACCTCAAGTTGAACAAGACTTCCAGAAGAACAACACGGAACTTTAGAGAACATTCAAACAGCATTCAAGCAAGTTCTCTCCACCGAGTCTACACTTTAAGAATCCTGATGGTAAAACTGCCTTCAATGACAAAGACAACTGCGGGATCTTGGCAACCTACTTTGAGTCTCTCCTACAGAATCTGCGTTCGTTTGAAGATAGTGCAACCAACCCTCCAGACTCATCCCCACCTACAAAGGAAGAAATCAGACAGATCATCCAGGCACTTCTAAACAACAAGGCAACAGGTGTGGATTCAATTGTTGCTGAACTGTGGGAACAAGCTGGGAACAAGACAGTTGAAAAGCTTACAGATATAATCTGCGAGGTGTAGGAAACCGAGAAACTTCCAGGAGACTGGACCTCACTTTTGATCCATCCTCTTTATAAGAAAGGGGACAGAACGGACGTGAACAATTACCGTTGAATCTCAATAACTTACAAGATCCTCTCTAAGGCTCTACAAAATCGGGCGAAGAGGATTGCAGACCCACAGTTGGAAGAACACCAAGGTGGATTCAGGAATGGGCGTTCAAGTGCTGAACTGTGGAAACAAGCTGGGAACAAGGCAGTTGAAAGGCAGTTAATCACTTGAACGCCCTTGGTGTTCTTCCAACTGTGGATCTTCGGCCCGATTTTGTAGAGCCTTAGAGAGGATCTTGTAAGTTACTGAGATTCAACGGTAATTGTTCCCGTCCGTTCTGACCTCTTTCTTATGAAGAGGATGGATCAAAGCTGAGGTCCAGTCTCCTGGAAGTTTCTCTATGTTTCGCAGATTATATCTGTAAGCTTTTAAACTTCCTTGTTCCCAGCTTGTTTCCACAGTTCAGCAACATTTGAATCCTCACCTGTTGCCTTGTTGTTTAGAAGTGCCTGGATGCTCTGATTTCTTCCTTTGTAAGTGGGAATGAGTCTGGATTGTTGGTTGCACTGTCTTCAAACGAACGCAGATTCTGGAGGCGAGACTCAAAGTAGGTTGCCAAGATCCCGCAGTTGTCTTTGTCATTGAAGACAGTTTTAACATCAGGATTCTTAAAGTGTAGACTCGGTGGAGAGTGCTTGCTTAAATGCTGTTTGAATGTTCTGTAATAGTTCCGTGTTGTTCTTCTGGAAGTCTTGTTCAACTTGAGCTAGATGATTATTGTCGAAGGCCCGTTTTAGCCTACGGATGGGTTTCGCAGCGTGTTTCTTGCATTTCTTGCATTTAGGAAATTGATCCAGTTATCTTCATTCTTATATGAGTTCCATCTTTGCCAGGCAAGTTCATCAACATCACATTCACTCGTCCACCAGGCATGTCTCCTTCGTTTTGTTAGTGGGGTTGTCTGACGAAGGCAGAGTTTATTGATATTAGATATTTATTTCACTTCACATATTTGCGATCATGTCATTAGTCAGAATCTAACTTGTTCGTCTTCATGTTCTTCGTCTTCTTCTATACTGTCGTTGCTATCATTTTCATTTGGAGGTAAATGTGGTGTGCTCGCGACTATTAGATTGATTGCCATCCATTGAAAACGGCTTACTTTTTTCCCTACTTTGTTCTTCTTCTTCTTAAGGTGCCATACTAGTGTTCTAGCGTAGGCAACCTCTCGCGCATACTTGTGGAACGCATCGTCACACAAATATGCGGGACCTAGTTTATCGCCGGTTCCGAAAGGCACTATTTAAGAGGTTTTACTAGGCAGAATTACTCCTGGTAGTTTGTCATTGCTTTCCACGAGGTGGCCACAGCATAGTTTCGTAAAAAATTTCAAGGTTTGTCCGGAAATTGAATCCGGGATCTCAAGTATAGCGAGCGGATGCGTCCACTACACACCACTGTGAGCACTTTGGTCTACTACTTTGGTTTACCACAACTTAAATAGTTGTAAAGGCCTGTTTAATATATTCTTCTTCTTCTGGTGCCTATGCGCTTCGGATGTTGGCGATCATCATGGAAATTCGGACTTTGTTTGTTGCAGTCCTGAAGAGATTTATTGTTGTGTTGAACCAAATTGGAAGTTTTTTTAGCCACAATATTCTTCTTCTTCCTGGCCCTCTTCTTCCATCTACTCTTCCTTGTAGTATAAGTTGCAATAGACCATACCGTTGAATGTTTCCCAATATATGTCCAAGGTAGCTGGAATCCTTGTCTTTATTGTTAGTAAGACCTCTCGTACTTTTTTCCATTCTTAACACGTAGATTGTCAAGGTATAAGTTATCTTCCACTCGGCTACGAATTATCTCGTAGTTGGCAGTCAACGTGTTAATAAACTAAAAATCTTTTAGATTTTGACATTTAATGCATCTCCAACACATCTTACTACTAATTCACACAACATTCAATTATATATTAAGTTACATCAGGATTTTCCTGATACTTGAAGTGAAGGCGAGATGTTGGGCTCTATCCATTGGCCTAGATATTTGATTTTGCTCGCTTATTTTTTCCTGATACCATGACAAGTACATCGGGTGTTGGTTTGATGCTTGTGTAAACTCTGTTTTCTCAAAGGAATAGCTGCTTGTGTTTGTAGTACGTTAATTTGCTCCATAGCTCTATCCAGGGAATCTGAAAATATCGGGAGATCATCCGCGAAGGCTACTGTTTGTTCCATGTTTCTCTATCCCAATCTGACTCCATTTTCCACTCCTTTGTTGTTTATTTCCTTGCGATACTCACGGATGACTTTCTCGAGTACGCAGCTGAAAAGCAGTGGTGAGAGCCCATCTCTCTACCTTTCGTCTGTCCTGACTTCGAAGGAATTTCACTCTAGATTTTGTGCTATTTAAGGTCTGCTGAATTGGCGATCTTGTTTTGTTGTCGAAACCCAGTTCATTCAAGATTTGTATTAAGGTACATCGATCGATTAAGTCGTAATCTTTCCTGAAATCGACGAAGGTTACCACAAACTGTTTGTTCCTGAGCTTAAGATATGAAACGACGGATTTTAAGTTCCGTTCGTTTGAAGACAGTGCAACCAACAATCCAGTCTCATCCCCACCTACAAAGGAAGAAATCAGACAGATCATCCAGGCACTTAAAAACAACAAGGCACCAGGTGAGGATTCAATTGTTGCTGAACTGTGGAAACAAGCTGATCAAGACAAGTTGCTGATCAACAAAACAAGATCGCCAATTCAGCAGACCTTAAGTATCACAAAATCTAGAGTGAAATTTCAGATGCCTTCGAAATCAGGACAGACGTAAGGTAGGAAGATGGGCTCTGCTTTACCACTGCTTTTCAGCTGCGTACTCGAGAAAGTCATCCGTGAGTAGTGCAAGGAAATAAACAACAAAGGAGTGGAAAATGGGATCAGATTGGGATACAGAAACATGGAACTAACAGTAGCCTTCGCGGATGATCTCCTGATATTTTCAGATTCCCTGGATAGAGCTATGGAGCAAATCAACGTACTACAAACACAAGCAGCTAAGGTAGGTCTTCAGATTTCCTTTGACAAAACAGAGTTTATCACAAGCATCAAACCAACACCCAAAGTACTTGTCATGGTATCAGGAAAAAATAAGCGAGCAAATTCAAATACATATCGGAGAGTCCAACATATCGGAGAAAGAATCATTCACTTCACGTATCAGGAAAATGGAAACTGCAACTGACCAAGAGCATCTACAACAAGAAGTCAGTATCCCTAAATGCCAAGCTCAAACACTATCAAACAGTTATTTGGCCGGAAGTCATATATGCTACAAAATGCCTTACAATGAACAGGAAAGGAATGATTAGGAAATTAGGAAAAGAAGTGTTCTGAGGAAAATTTTGGGCCCAGTAAAGGAAAATGGTGAATACAGTAAACGGCATAATCATGAACTCTACGTGCACATGGAAAAAATAACCGACATTATTCGGAAGAGATGGATCACATGTTATGGTCATATGGCACGAATGAATCCAACGAGATTGACAAACGCAATGTTTATCTATTACCTAGGAAAGAAGATCAGGGAAGCATGGTTCACAGAACTGGACAAAGACTAGAAAGATGTGGGGATCACATAGGCAGATATTCAAGAACGTAAACCTCTTTGGTGATGAAATCATTCCAGAGTTTCCAGGAAAAGCCTAAGCTCAAAACGGGTAAGATCTGGACAGAAGAACGGAATCAGAAACATGGAGAACGAATGCGACAGTTCTGGGTTAACATTAAAGCCCAAGGAAGGAAACAGTTTAAATAAGCTGGCCGTAACAAAAAAAAAATTGTCTTTCATTCGATGACATTGCAAAAAATAATTTTGACCGGTTTTAAAATACAAATACTCTGCGGTGGAGCGTTAAAAATGCGAATGCTTCTATACGCATTTTATTTCCTCTAGAGGCAAATCTCTTCACCCGAAACCTTCGTCTACAGCACAAATATGCCATGTGATACCATAGCACAGCAGCCAAAAGGTGGCATGGAAATCTCGATTTGAGACAAAATGTGACTTAACACGTTCTTTCCCGAGGTCTTCATTTGTAATTAAGATCAGGGACGTAGCTACCGCCGTTTCAGTGTTACGGGGCCCCCGAGATAAAAGGACCCGAACATGTGTAAGAAAATATTTGGGCTTTGCAGCTGTCGGGCAAAAATTGCCCCCAACCAATTTTGATTTAGGGCCCATTTAGGACGAGCTGCTCCACTGGCTAGGATTCAATGTAACTATAATTGAATGTTGTGTTAATTAGTAGTAAGATGTGTTGGAGACATCAAGGCATTAAATGTCAAAATCTAAAAGGTTTTTAATTTATTAACACGTTGACTGCCAACTACGAGATAACTCGTAGCCACGTGGAAGATAACTTATACCTTGACAATCTACGTGTTAAGCAACTATAGGACCTTCCAATAAGAGGTTTCATTTTATATCGTTCCATTTTTATTAATGGCGTAGTTTTTACTTGTCATCTGTCAAGTAGTTACAGGTTGACTCACGACAACTGTTAAAATGGCAGGCTATTGAAAATGAAACCTCTTATTGAAAGACCCTTTATAATACATTTAGATATGTCATGTACATCGACTAATGAATACTATATTCAATGGTCATGTACTATACACCAACTACAGTGTTGTCCAAAAAAGATGTTACCACGTATATATAATTGAATTTTATTTGAACACAAGCTAGTTTCCACCTGCACTTCTTGGTTCTCAATACATGTGCGTTTTCGACATACAGGCCATAGCTCGTTCAAGCACTTCTGGAGGTATCGAGAAGCATTTAAAATTATGTAATATATTTTTTGGGCAACCCTGTATATTAGATTTAGATTACCATGTGCGTCTCTGTAGTAGGCGTGTGTGACGCTGCGGAATCGCTCTTGGCCGGCGGTGTCCCATATCTGCAGTTTGACTCGCGTCTGATCTACATTGACTACTTTATTCTGGAAAAGAAAAGCATCGCAGATTGCGCTTTGAATCAACATTTTAATTAATAATCCGTATATTTATTTGGTCGAGGTTAAAACAGTTTGGGTCGGGCTTTAATTAAACGCTCGATCAATGTTGACTTCTGCAAATCGAACCACAGTTTTTGCCAAAGAAAACTACGTTTTGTAATAAGTAGTTATAGCCCGCGGCTTCGCTCGCGTGGATTTTACATCGTGGATCAGACAAATTAATGTTTACTAAATATTGATTGACTTGAGAGTAAAATTATTATTATTATAATCAAATTTCTTCTACCCTTTCGGGTGTAGAATGTTATTGTTGGTCTATTTCATATTTTTTCTATTATTATTTTGTTGAGAGTAATATGAAGACTAATATTATGAAATCAAGTTGGAATAAAATTTGCATAACTTATTTTCTCCAATATTTTCGTATGGATTTTATTCAAACTTTGCAGACGATTCAGATGAATTAATAACTTAGATGAATCATCTGCAACATGCAATAACTTTATAACCAACCACTCGATTCCATTCAAACTAATTAATATTATTTATCTACGACCACTATTGTAAATGCCCATTAGTGTACAGTTCGTGGACTATGTAAATACATCATAACACACACGTATGTAACAGTCCGCGATTAATGATAAGTTATGATTGATAACACACACGTGCGTTTGGTTTACGATTCGTTGATTGGTTGAAAGCTGCTACTACGTGCTCATACGTTTTCGAAATTTAGACATCGTTTTTAAACCGTCTATCTAGTCTTAATGTCTACAACAACTTTAATAAATTATAGCTGGAAATTTTAAGGCTTCTTTAAGCTTTCAGAATATCTAAAACTCATTCCGCTACTTCTATTCGTTTGTTAGATATCGCTGTAAATATATCAAGGTGTTTTTCGATGGTTGAAAATTTTCTAGTTTTTTAAGTTTTACTGACTTATAGTAAACTAAATTCCATAATGATTTATATCAGCGTAATCTGTGTGAAATTCTGCGTGTTTTGATATGCAATTTGCAAAAATCGGAGAGGTGTCGAAAATCGCGATTTTTTTAAAGCCAATATGTCAAAGCGAATATGTCCGATATCGCGAATTTGGACATGTCAGCGATATTGACATGTAATACATCAAAAGACGCGAAATTTTGTGTAGAACAAACAAATAATAATCTTTTTCAGTTTTGGTGTGACGTAAGGCTGTAATTAGCGATTAAAACACGCGCAAATTAGCGAACTTTCGGATTTTTGTCTGAAACTTTTTCCAAAATAATCCAAATTTCCAGAAAATTTTTCTATATTACTCTAAATTAAAAGCAGATTACAACTATTTTAACAGATATGTAGTTTAAACTATGATTTATATAAAAAAATTATATATTAAATCGCGATTTTTTGAAGACCCTTCTTCGAAATTGCGAATTTTGACATGTCAGCGATATTGACACCTAATACATGTTGATACATGCAATGAAATCATGTCTGAAATAGCGAGATTACACAATAAAACCCTTGATAGGGTCAAGGGTTTTATTGTGAAACCTTCTTATGTTATCTCGATACGTTATCCTGATTTACAAATAATCTTAAATCGATAAAAATCCTCTTTAGTGCTTAAAGAATCAAGATCTAATATCGCAACAACGCTATTACGAGGGAATTTATATACGCGAGGTTTTTTATTCTCTCTTGTCGTCGTTTGCCGGAGGGGGCGGACGGAATTATTTACTTAACTTTTTGATTTTATTATTTGCATTCTTACCCTGAAGTCGATGCCGACCGTCGATATGAAATTGCCGCAGAGAAACAATCCGTCTCGAAAGCGGACCAACAGGCACGTTTTCCCCACACCCGAATCTCCCAACAACATCACCTATTGTTACATTCAAATATTAAGACAGTTAAAAGAGGAATCTATACTAGCCTTGTCTAGTCTTGTCCTGTCTTGTCTAGTCAAGTCCGGTCCAGCCCAGTCTACTCTAGTCTACTCTTGCCAGTCTTGTCTAGTCTTGTCCAGTCTTGTCCAGACTTGGCCAGTCTCGTACAGTCTCGTTCAGTCTCATCCAGTCTCGACTAGTCTCGTCCAGTCTCGACTAGTCTCGTCCAGTCTCGACTAGTCTCGTCCAGTCTTGACTAGTCTCGTCCAGTCTCGTCCAATCTCGTCCAGTCTCGTACAGTCTCGTCCAGTGGCGTCCAGTCTCGTCTAGTCTCGTCCAGTCTCGTTCAATCTCGTTCAGTCTCGTCCAGACTTGGCCAGTCTCATCCAGTCTCGTTCAGTCTCGTCCAGTCTCGACTTGTCTCGTCCAGTCTCGACTAGTCTCGTCCAGTCTCGACTAGTCTCGTCCAGTCTCGACTAGTCTCGTCCAGTCTCGACTAGTCTCGTCCAGTCTTGACTAGTCTCGTCCAGTCTCGTCCAATCTCGTCCAGTCTCGTACAGTCTCGTCCAGTGGCGTCCAGTCTCGTGTAGTCTCGTCCAGTCTCGTTCAATCTCGTTCAGTCTCGTCCAGTCTCGACTAGTCTCGTCCAGTCTTGACTAGTCTCGTCCAGTCTCGTCCAATCTCGTCTAGTCTCGTACAGTCTCGTCCAGTGTCGTCCAGTCTCGTCTAGTCTCGTCCAGTCTCGTTCAATCTCGTTCAGTCTCGTCCAGACTTGACCAGTCTCGTCCAGTCTCGTTCAGTCTCGTCCAGTCTCGACTAGTCTCGTCCAGTCTCGACTAGTCTCGTCCAGTCTCGACTAGTCTCGTCCAGTCTCGACTAGTCTCGTTCAGTCTCGACTAGTCTCGTCCAGTCTCATCTAGTCTCGCCCAGTCTCGTCAAATCTCGTCCAGTCTCGTGCAGTCTCATCCAGTGTCGTCTAGCCTCGTACAGTCTCGACCAGTCTCTTCCAGTTTTGTCTAGTCTCGTCCAATCTCGCCCAGTCTCGTTTAATCTCGTCCAGTCTTGAGCAGTCTCGAGCAGTGTCGTCCAGTCTCGTCCAGTCTCGTCCAGTCCGGTGCAGTCTCGTCCAGTCACGTACAGTCTCGTCCAGTCTCGTGCAGTCTTGTCCAGACTTGTCTAGTCTTGTCTAGTATTGTCTAGTCTAGTCTTGTATAGTCTTGGCTAGTCTTGTTTAGTCTTGTCTAGTCTTCTCTAGCCTTGTCTAGTCTTGTCCAGTCTGGTTTAAGCTTGCATTTATTTACATTGTGAGTGAGTTATTAAAGCCAAGTTATTGTTTTGTATGTTAACTAGTTTACCGAGCACTAACAGGTTATAATTGATTACATATGCGACTAATAATTGTATTAAAATGTGAACAATAAATTTCTACATGAACTCGTTCTAACGATGTATTTTGCATATTTATTTATAGCTCCGGGCTGTGCACTAAGGGCTAAGGGCTTCAACTTTGAAGTAATTGATACTTAATTATAAGCGCAGTAATAACTCAATTATAAAGACAAATAGGTTTACCAGACAAGACCAGGCTGGAACACACAGGATCAGACAAAATGAGAAAAGACTAGACAAGACCAGACAAGACCAAACAAGACCAGACACGATGTTTACTGGTGGCACGAGGGCATAGCATAGAGCAGACGACGATGGTTATTGTGGCACGAGGGGATAGCAGAGAGTAGACGACAGTGTATTCGCTCCGAGCTCAACAGCATTAGCGCCAAAGGTGACACTTTTAAGAACTTCATTTTGACCAGTTACGTCATTATTCAGCATTTATTTGTAAATAATCACAAGTTGTGACAAGTTGTGGTGTAGTGACAATTTAAAGCTTCACAAAGAAAGTCAAAATTTCACAAACAAAAAGTTTGACAACAAAGGTTTAAATACAAAATTTGATAAGAAATGTCAATTTTAAGTGTGACAGTAGAATTCTAAACTCGCAATTTCCATTTTGACAACAAAAATCGATCAAAAGTTTGAGAAATAAACTTTAAATTTGAGTTTTAACAATGACATTCAATAAAATGTTTGATAATAGTTTTTAAAACTCACATTTTGTTAACAAATGTCAAATTTTAAATGTCAAAATGTCAAATTTTTATAACAAATGTCGAATTTCAAATGTAATAATGTCTAAAATATAAAATATTGATAACATGAGTCGAATTTTAAATGACAAAAATGCCAAATTTCGATAAAAAATATTGAATTTTAAATCTCAGAATGTCAAATTTTGATAACAAATGTCAAATTTTAAATGTCAGAATGTCAAATTTTGATAACAAATATCGTTTTTTTTTAATTTTAACAAATGTCGAATTTTAAATGACTGAATCTCAAAAATCTCAAATTTTGATAACACATGTCCAATTTTTAAAGTCAAAATGTCAAATTTTGATAACAAATATCAAATTTTAGTTTTATTTTTTTAAAATTTTAATTAATGTCGAATTTTAAATGACAGAATCTCTAAAATGTTAAATTTTGATAACAAATGTCAAATTTTAAAGTGCAGAATGTCAAATTTTGATAACAAATATCAAATTTAATTTTTTTTTAATTATAACAAATATCGAATTTTAAATGACAGAATTTCAAAAATGTCAAATTTTGATAACAAATGTCGAATTTCAAATGTCATAATGTCAGAAATATCAAATATTGATAACATGAGTCGAATTTTAAATGACAAAAATGCTAAATTTCGATAAAAAATATTGAATTTTAAATGTCAAATTTTGATAACAAATAACGTTTTTTTAAATTTAAAATAAATAAATTAATTTTTAATAACAAATGTCAAATTTTCAATGTCAAAATGTCTAATTTTGATAAAAAATATCGAATTTTAGTTTTATTTTTTTTTAATTTTAACAAATGTCGAATTTTAAATGACAAAATCTCTAAAATGTCAAATTTTGATAACAAATGTCAAATTTTAAATGGCAGAATGTCAAATTTTGATAACAAATAACAATTTTTTTTTTAATTTTAACAAATGTCGAATTTTAAACGACAGAATTTCAAAAATATCAAATTTTGATAACAAATGTCATAAATGATAAAATGTGACATTTGTTATCAAAATTTGACATTTTTGAAATTCTGTCGTTTAAAATTCGACATTTGTTAAAATTAAAAAAAAAATTATTTGTTATCAAAATTTGACATTCTGCCATTTAAAATTTAACATAATTTTAACTAATGTCGAATTTTAAATGACAGAATCTCTAAAATGTTAAATTTTGATAACAAATGTCAAATTTTAAATGGCAGAATGTCAAATTTTGATAACAAATATCAAATTTAATTTTTTTTTTAATTATAACAAATATCGAATTTTAAATGACAGAATTTCAAAAATGTCAAATTTTGATAACAAATGTCGAATTTCAAATGTCATAATGTCAGAAATATCAAATATTGATAACATGAGTCCAATTTTAAATGACAAAAATGCTAAATTTCGATAAAAAATATTAAATTTTAAATGTCAGAATGTCAAATTTTGATAACAAATAACGTTTTTTTTTAATTTAAAATAAATTAATTAATTTTTAATAACAAATGTCAAATTTTCAATGTCAAAATGTCTAATTTTGATAAAAAATATCGAATTTTAGTTTTATTTTTTTTTAATTTTAACTAATGTCGAATTTTAAATGACAAAATCTCTAAAATGTCAAATTTTGATAACAAATGTCAAATTTTAAATGGCAAAATGTCAAATTTTGATAACAAATAACAATTTTTTTTTAATTTTAACAAATGTCGAATTTTAAACGACAGAATTTCAAAAATGTCAAATTTTGATAACAAATGTCACATTTTAAGTGTCAGAATTCGCAATAAAAAATTGAATCTTTCCAAGCAATTTACACATTCATTATATTTTCTCTTCTTGTCGTCTAGTTTCCGTGTGCCGAAAATCATTTCGCTGGGATTTTTTCTTTCCGAGAGGATCATAGAGATCCGAAAATGCAACTTCTTTCCTGATCAAAATGATGGATTTTTTTTGGCGATTTTTTCAGAAAATTTCAGGGCCTTTTTTCATGAAAATCATTATTTATCAAGTGAATGGAAAATTTCAATGTCAAAAATGACAGGCAATATAAAATATAACAAGAAATGTTAGACATGACAGTAAATATACAAAATTTCAAAGTGTTTTCCCTGCTGGTTATAAATATACTAATTGCATTTTCTTAGCCGCTTCCTTTCACAAGATATGCCCTGACAGAATTGGCAGTTTTTTTTGCTGTTAAATATTGTATATTTTATTAAATAAATTATTTTTTGTTTTTGCCTGTTGTTTTTATACAATATTATTGGAGAGGAAGTTGTCTTTTTGGCCATGGGTGACGCTAAGTGCGCTACGCACGGAGCGAATACGGGCAAGGCGCCTTGCCACGAGAGGTAGAAGCACCAACGGAGAGGACAAGCAGCTATGGGTAAACTTTAGAAAGTGCCGGGATTCCCTAAAGAAGGTAATATAAGAAGCCAAACAACACAAGTGGAACGAGCTGATAAAGGAGCAGGAAGATGACGTCGGGGGACTAGCGTACCAGATCGTCATGAACAAAACCAAAAAGCTGAGAGTCAATAATGCACTAGAGGAAGAAAAACAACTGAAATGGGCGGATAAACTCTTACCAACCCACCCGCCCTCTAAGGTGGACCCCACAAAAGGAAATAATGCACTAGAGGAAGAATGGGCACTGGAATGGGCGATTAAACTCTTCCCAACTCACCCGCCGCTAGGGTGGACCACACAAAAGAAGAAAGAAACCGACGAGATAGTACAGAAAATATCGGCAGAGGAATTAAGGACTGCTGCAGGCGCGAGTGGTGTAGTGGTGACGCTCGTGGCTTCAAGTTAGAGCGCTAACTAACAAGTAGAGAGGTCCCGAGTTCTATCCCCAGTGCCGGCCGCATTTGTACCAAAAGACAAATGTGGAAAATATTAATTAGCGCATTTTTACAGTTGTACAATAACACCTAGGTTTCTGGGCCTATAAGTGAATGTGAATGCAAAATACAATAGGCCACAAGTATGCCGCAGTATTTGAAGGGTTAATACCCGGCATCCACATCGGACCAAACTTTTAAAGAATTAAGGACTGCTGCTACCCAAATGAAAAATGGAAAAGCGCCTGGGCCGGACGGGAAAAATTCAGAAATATTTAGAATGATGCTGGAAAATCACGAAGAGGACTGTGGCTACCCAAATGAAAAATGGAAAAGCACCTGGGCTGGACGGGATAACTCCGGAAATATTTAGAATGATGCTGGAAAATCACGAAGAGACGTGTAGAGCATGCCTGAATAGACTACTGAGAGAGGACAGATTCCCACAAATCTGGAAAACTGCTCGCTTAGTGCTAATAGAAAAATCAAAAAAGCACAAAGACTCGGAGGACAGCTATCGACCTCTATGCTTACTAAATGCACCAAGGAAATTATGGGAGAGCATCATAAGAAACAGACTGCAACAAGGGCTTGAAGAAAAAGGCGCAACAATGTGGCTTCAGCAAAGGCAGATCAAGTGTGATCGATGCTGTCAGGAAAATACAAGAGGTAAAAACAAGTTTTGCCTCCGCCACTTCCTACCGACATAAGAAATTAGCGATAATGGTGGCACTAGATATACGAAATGCTTTTAACAGTGCACCGTGGTCCGAGATTCTGAAAACGCTGGATGACCAAAAGATATCGGCATACTTAGTACGACTGGGGACTAGCGTACCAGATCGTGAAACCAAAATGTCGAGAGTCAATAATGCTCTAGAGGAAGAGAAACAACTGCTGCTGATGGATAAACTCTGCGGATAAACTCTTGCCAACAGATGAACTCTTGAGCGGATAAACTCTTCTCAACCAACCAGCTGCTAAGGTGGGACCGATTGGAAACTATCTTAGAGACAGGAAAATAGAAATAGGGAAGAGAAAAAAAAATCGACGTAAGCAGCGTAGTGCCACAAGGCTCTGTCTTGGGGCCCACATTATGGATTGCATATTACGACACGATACTCAGGCTGGGCCTCCCGGAAGGAACTCACCTCGTGGCATACGCAGACGATTTGGCAGCGGTGGTGATAGATGGCAATGCGGAATACTTGAAGCGAAAAGTGGAATGGTCGCTTAATATCATAGACCAGGAGCTGGAAGAACTGCCACCAGGCGGAACAAACACTAGGAAGAAGAAGAAGAAGGAGCTGGAAGAAATGGGTCTTGAAATTGTGCCAGAAAAATCAGAAGAGTTGGTACTGGTGGGGAGAAGGATTTAATAGTACAACAATTAAAACAAAAAAAAGTATAAAATATTTTGGCATAGGACTGGATAAAGACCTAAAAATATATACGCACCTGCAGGAGACCGCAAAAAACTTAAGCCAAACGGTAGAACAGCTGAGAAACGGTAGAACAAACGTTAAGCGCGAACGGGCGAGCGCAGACGCACACTCTGCACAGTGGCACTGTCAAAAATGCTGTACGGTGTTAAAAAAATGTAAGAAAATGTAAGAAAGAATACAGAGACAGCTGGTAATACGGATATGTAGTCCCTACAGGACGGCTTAATAAGGACGGCAATAGACCTGATGACAAAAGAAAGGCTAGGAAGGTACCTTGAAGGGGAGGAGAAAAGTAGTCGGATTAGAGAAGAACCTATGCACAAATGGCAGACAAGTTGGAACCAGGAAACTGGATATGCGGTGTGGACAAAACGACTCATCGCACGCATAGAACCATGGGTGAGACGAGGATATGGAGAAGCCTTTATCGCAGACACCTGAGGGAGACCGAAAATTGTGTGGACTGCCCGTACCCGGTGGATGATTGCCACTATACATTTTTCAACTGCCCCAGTGGGCGAAACAACGGATGGAAATGGAAATCAAGTTGGGATGAGGAAAACCTACAGGAGACAATGCTACAAAGCAGAGAATGCTTGGACGCAGTGGAGATCCGACATCTGTTATAACAGCAAAAGAGAAGGATGAAACGGACCGTAAAAGGGAGGAATAAGATGAACAGAAGGTTGCGAAAGCCCGAGCGAAGTAATGTTGAGAAGGCAGTCCCTCAAGGGGTCGGAATCGAGGGGTGGGTTTTTTTAGTAGTCATGCCACTAAGCCGAGTAGTCTCATACTTCCCAGAATAAGGCTGTACGTAAATATATTATACCATTCCTTACAAAAAAAGGACAAAACCAAACAAGAACAGAAAAGACCACACAAGACCAGACAAGACCAAGTAAGACCTGAAAAGTGCTCACAAATTGAATAAAGCAAATACATATGTTGAGTTAGTCAAAATTTGTATTTGCTTTTTATAGAATAAGTAGCGCTTGAGGGAGCATTTCGACGTGTCCAGTGGGTAGAGAAGGGTATACTAGTCAATGGAGAACGACTTGGACACATTTGAGGTTTGCCGATGATGTGGTGCTCATTGCAGATAATCCGGACGATCTACGGGAAATGCTGCTTGAAATGGAAGCAGATCTAAGCAAGATCGGACTAAAAATGAATTTAAATAAGACCAAAACAATGTGCAAAGAAGATCCCCAAATAACTATTAAGAACCAACTCATTGAAAAAGTAGAAAGCTATACGTATCTTGGGCATCAACTGAAACTAGGAAGAGAAAACCAGACCACCGAGATATACCGCAGAAGAAGATGGACGGCGTTCGGAAGACTTGCATATATTCTAACAAACCAGCATATCCCCCTAAGATTGAGATCAAGACTATTCGATCGGTGCATTCTCCCTGTGCTAACCTATGGATGTCAAACATGGACATTAACAAAACCAAGAATGACCAAAATGGCCGTAACCCAAAGATCCATGGGAAGACAAATGGTGGGAATAGCGTTGAGGGACAGAAAAACCAACGAATGGATCAGAAACATTACGAAAATCAGAGATGTTATCGAAACCATTGCCACTCAAAAATGGAACTATGCCAGATGTACGGACGCGAGATGGAATAACAGACTGTTGCACTGGAGACCAAAGCTAGGACGGCGAAATAGACTGATGCGCTAGACAAACGACATAAAATTAACAACAGGGTTTAATTGGACAAGAGAAGCGCAAGACAGAAAGAGATGGTGCCATATGAGGGACGCCTATGTGTAGTGAGGCGATTGAGATTGAGAATAAGTAGTACCACTTGCCGTTTTTGAATGAAAAAGAAAACTCTTGGCTTTAATAACAAAACTCACACTTGCTCGTTAGTCCAAAAACTGTCGAATGCAATAAATGTTTACCTTCTCAGTAACGTCACAAACGTCGGAATCTTTCAGAGATTGGCGTCGCGACTCGAAGCTTTCGACGTTGCTGTGAATACAATTCGAGTCCTCGTCGACTTCCTCCTCGCAGTAAACTCGATGCGGTTTCACACGCACCACTTGCCTCACGTTCGTTTCCTCGTTCAACATATTTACAAGAACAATTCAGCACATGAAATGAACTAGAAATAGCGCAAATCGCGTAATTGTAGTTGTATGCAGGTGAAGTTCCAGTTAAAAACTAACAATCTGCTAGCAATAAGGGAACGTTTATTTTCATACTCGGCCGAGCAAACTGATAAAAAAATAGTCTGAAAGCTACAACTAAACCGCTTTTAGCGTTCAAGGCTTGTCAGCTCGAATTCACTTGCACAACGTTTTCGGAATCGAAGCAATTCCACCAATTACACCACACTTCTTTTTTTTTAATATTACTTCACTGTTATCACCGAAAACTGCTTATCGCGTTCATTTGTTATTACCTGTATTTGAACAAAAGAACTAATAACCAAACAATCTGCAAACTAAAACGCCGTAAAAGCTTTTGTCTGGTCTTGTCTAATATTGACTGGTCTTGTTTGTTCTTGTATGGTTCTGTCTGGTCTTGTTCGTTCTTGTTTGGTCTTGTCCGGTCTTGCCTGGTTTTGTCTGATATTATTTGGTCTTGACAGATATTGTCAGATATTGTCTGGTCTTGTCTACACTTGTCTGGTCTTGTCTGTTCTTGTCAGGTCTTGTCTGGTCTTGTCTGTTCTTGTCAGGTCTTATCTAGTCTTGTCAGGTCTTGTCTGATATTGTCTGGTCTTGTCTGTTCTTGTCAGGTCTTATTTAGGTTTGTCTGTTCTTGTCAGGTCTTATCTAGTCTTGTCAGGTCTTGTCTGATATTGTCTGTTCTTGTCAGGTCTTATTTAGTTTTGTCTGTTCTAGTCAGGTCTTGTCTGATATTGTGTGGTCTTGTCTGTTCTTGTCAGGTCTTATCTAGTCTTGTCAGGTCTTGTCTGATATTGTCTGGTCTTGTCTGTTCTTGTCAGGTCTTATTTAGTTTTGTCTGTTCTTGTCAGGTCTTGTCTGATATTGTCTGGTCTTGTCTGTTCTTGTCAGGTCTTATCTAGTCTTGTCAGGTCTTGTCTGATATTGTCTGTTCTTGTCAGGTCTTATTTAGTTTTGTCTGTTCTAGTCAGGTCTTGTCTGATATTGTGTGGTCTTGTCTGTTCTTGTCAGGTCTTATCTAGTCTTGTCAGGTCTTGTCTGATATTGTCTGGTCTTGTCTGTTCTTGTCAGGTCTTATTTAGTTTTGTCTGTTCTAGTCAGGTCTTGTCTGATATTGTCTGGTCTTGTCTGTTCTTGTCAGGTCTTATCTAGTCTTGTCAGGTCTTGTCTGATATTGTCTGGTCTTGTCTGTTCTTGTCAGGTCTAATTTAGTTTTGTCTGTTCTTGTCAGGTCTTGTCTGATATTGTCAGGTCTTGTCTGTTCTTGTCAGGTCTTATCTAGTCTTGTCAGGTCTTGTCTGATATTGTCTGGTCTTGTCTGTTCTTGTCAGGTCTTATTTTGTTTTGTCTGTTCTTGTCAGGTCTTGTCTGATATTGTCTGATCTTGTCTGTTCTTGTCTTGTCTAGTGTTGTCTGGTCTTGTCAAGTCTTGTCCAGTCTTCTCCCGTATTGCCTAGTCTTCTCCTGTCTTGTCCAGCCTTGTCTAACCTTGTTCAGTTCTGTTATCACTAAAGGAATGTATATTTGAATAGTTAGCGAAGCAAACTGATTAAGGAATATTCTAAAAGTTAAAACTAAGCTGCGTTTAGTGTTCAAGGTTTGCACTGTGTCAGCTCGAATTCACTTGCGCAATCGGAATCAAAGCAATTCCACCAATTGCTCGACAGTTCTGTTTTGTTTAATATTACCTCACTGTTATCAGCGGTGATGTTATTATATTTTTTTATTTGGAACGGGTTATCGCGTTCATTTGTCATTTCCCGTATTTGAACAAAACAAAAATAGAGTTTATTATTGGAGATAACGTTTGTTGTTATTAGCGTGTGTTTTAAATTATCCAAAATGTTGACAAATACTGTTTAATTAGTTTAATAGTTTTCTCAATTAGACTAATAATTTGCTGAACTAGACTTATAGTTTGCTAATTTAGACTAATAGTTTGTTGAACTAGACTAACAGTTTAGACTAATACTTTGCGCAATTAGACTAATAGTTAGCTCAATTAGACTAATAGTTTTCTGAACTAGACTAATAATTTGCTAATTTAGATTAATAGTTTGCTTTACTAGATTAATAGTTTGCTAAATTAGATTAATAGTTTTCTAAATTGGGCTAATAGTTAGCTGAATTAGACTAATGGTTTATTGACTGAGACAGACGCCTTCAGATTTTGACTGAGTATCACAAACGCTAGACTAGATAATCTAAAATTGACACGAGATATGTTAAGTTTATTTTGCTCAAAATCGACTTTATATCTTGAGATATAAACTTGATAACTCAAATTCTAAACTAGATAATCTAGAATTGACACAAGACATGTTAATTCTCTTTTGTTCAAAATACACTTTATATTTTCAGATATGGACTAGATAATTGAAATGTTAGACTAGATAACTCAAATGTAAGACTAGATAATCTAGAACTAACAGAAGACATGTAAAGTCTATTTTGTTTAAAATCTACTTTATATCTTAAGATATAGACTAGATAACTCAAATGTAAGGCTAGATAATCTAGAACTGACACAAGGCAGATCATGTCAATTTTGTTCAAAATCTACTTTATATCTAGAGATATAGACTAGATAACACAAATGTTAGACTAGTTAATCTACATTTACATTTGAGTTTAGATTCTTCAGAAGTCGCCTTTAATACCTCAAGCTTTAGAGTAGACAACTCATATTGTGGACTATATAATCTAGAATTGAGACAAGACATTTGTAATATTAAGCGAAATTGTTGATCTCCGGTTTTAAACCAAATAATTCAAAAGTTTAAAACTTCTTTGATTTGGCCTCAATTCAATTTTGCCTGTCTAGCATAACTATTAAGTATAAAATAAAGATCCTACAAACTTACCACCTGCAATTTGAACTTACTAAAGCGTTATTTCAAAAAAAAATAGCTCAATTATTCTTCAATTCTCAACGAAAACAAACAAATTGATTCAAATTACTTTCCATCCGAATCACTTGCGAACTGATTGTTTATAGCGCACTCGTCAACTCGACGCGACTAAACCATTTTTGCCGCTTTGGCGAATTCGATGCATCCCCATCTGATGTAATCACTATGGTAACTACCCTATAGATGCTGGCTCGAGCGCAGGCACATCCATGTTTATTAATATTGGTCCATTATAATACCATCCACTGTTCCCGATTGGCCCGACATCGATTGCACAGCTTTAGATAAACGACTTATCAATCCACACAATACACATATATCGATACTATTGTTAATACTCCACAAATAAATTAATCTAAATATATATATATATATATATATATATATATATATATATATATATATATATATATATATGTATATATATATATATATATATATATATATATATATATATATATATATATATATATATATATATATATATATATATATATATATATATATATAGACAAGACTAGACGGACAAGACTAGACAGACAAGACTAGACAGACAAGATTAGACAGACAAGACTCTCACTAAACACCCTATTCCACCTTGGCTTTAGTATGCGCCACCCTGGTATCGCATATTCTGCATTCATTCAGGGTGGGCAGCCCGGACGGTTTACTGAAAAACCGCCCTAGTTGTTGTCTCCCCGACCAGGAATCGAACCCGGGTCTCCCGCATTGAAAGGCGGGTATGTAGACAGACAAGACTAGACAGACAAGACTAGACAGACAAGACTAGACAGACAAGACTAGACAGACAAGACTAGACAGACAAGACTAGACAGACAAGACTAGACAGACAAGACTAGACAGACAAGACTAGACAGACAAGACTAGACAGACAAGACTAGACAGACAATACTAGATAGACAATACTAGACAGACAAGACTAGACAGACAAGACTAGACAGACAAGACTAGACAGACAAGACTAGACGGACAAGACTAGACGGACAAGACTAGACAGACAAGACTAGACAGACAAGACTAGACAGACAAGACTAGACAGACAAGACTAGATAGACAAGACTAGACAGACAAGACTAGACAGACAAAACTAGACAGACAAGACTAGACAGAGAAGACTAGACAGACAAGACTAGACAGACAAAACTAGACAGACAAGACTAGACAGACAAGACTAGATAGACAAGACTAGACAGACAAGACTAGACAGACAAGACTAGACAGACAAGACTAGACAGACAAGACTAGACAGACAAGACTAGATAGACAAGACTAGACAGACAAGACTAGACAGACAAGACTAGACAGACAAAACTAGACAGACAAGACTAGACAGACAAGACTAGACAGACAAGACTAGACAGACAAGACTAGACAGACAAAACTAGACAGACAAGACTAGACAGACAAGACTAGATAGACAAGACTAAATAGACAAGACTAGACAGACAAGACTAGACAGACAAGACTAGACAGACAAGACTAGACAGACAAAACTAGACAGACAAGACTAGACAGACAAGACTAGATAGACAAGACTAGATAGATAAGACTAGACAGACAAGACTAGACAGACAAGACTAGACAGACAAGACTAGACAGACAAGACTAGATAGACAAGACTAGACAGACAAGACTAGACAGACAAGACTAGACAGACAAGACTAGGCAGACAAGACTAGACAGACAAGACTAGACAGACAAGACTAGACAGACAAGACTAGACAGACAAGACTAAACAGACAAGACTAGACAGACAAGACTAGACAGACAAGACTAGACAGAGAAGACTAGACAGACAAGACTAGACAGACAAGACTAGACAGACAAGACTAGACAGACAAGACTAGACAGACAAGACTAGACAGACAAGACTAGACAGACAAGACTAGACAGACAAGACTAGACAGACAAGACTAGACAGACAAGACTAGACAGACAAGACTAGACAGACAAGACTAGACAGACAAGACTAGACAGACAAGACTAGACAGACAAGACTAGACAGACAAGACTAGACAGACAAGACTAGACAGACAAGACTAGACAGACAAGACTAGACAGACAAGACTAGACAGACAAGACTAGACAGACAAGACTAGACAGACAAGACTAGACAGACAAGACTAGACAGACAAGACTAGACAGACAAGACTAGACAGACAAGACTAGACAGACAAGACTAGACAGACAAGACTAGACAGACAAGACTAGACAGACAAGACTAGACAGACAAGACTAGACAGACAAGACTAGACAGACAAGACTAGACAGACAAGACTAGACAGACAAGACTAGACAGACAAGACTAGACAGACAAGACTAGACAGACAAGACTAGACAGACAAGACTAGACAGACAAGACTAGACAGACAAGACTAGACAGACGAGACTAGACAGACGAGACTAGACAGACTAGACTAGACAGATATCGTCAACGAGCAATCGCCGTTCAAGTATCCCGGCGACATGATCTCCTTCGCCTACAAATTCATGTCCAAGCGGTGGCAATCGACGGAAAAGCGAAACGAACTCAAGCTAAAATACTGCGAGAGGAACTCTTACAACAGCAGACACCAAAGAGATTTGTTGGCGCTTGGGATTTGTTGAACACTCCCATACAAGATCTTAAGTCCGCCAAGACCATTTTGGACATAGATTCCTTGTTTTACAACATAATCCAAGAAAGGCCGATCGGGGAGAAATTCAAATTGCAAAAATACACAGATAACATCAGGGACATTATGAGGACGAAGATCGTTACCGGATGGACGACGCGTTGTTAATCGAAGTTAATTTGATCGAAGAGCAAAACATGAGCACCTTCGAGGAGTTCTTGTAGCAAGAACACGGCATATCCCTGGCGCTACTGCGACAGAGCGAGCCAACAAGTCCTACGAGTAGTACGAACTGTACCGAATCATGGCCAAAGAGTTCGAAACCTTGAAATCCCAAGTCAACTACCTCGTAGAGAAATGGAGCAATTGTAAGTTGTACCAAAAGTTCTTGTACTTTGTCAGTCCGATACACTGGAGAAAAGTCTACGACCACTACTACAACGAGCGACAGAGGTTCGGACAACGAAGAATCCGAGGACACCCACTCGGCGGGCTTTGAACACACCGCCTCGGCCGTCGGCGAAGTCAAGTCGTTGGAGGACATCATTCAGAATTTCAACGAGGACTGCAAGAACGCGCACGATCCGCTGCTCTACTTCCAAAATCCGAAGGAGCTGATCAAGGTGTTTCGAGCTGCAAAATTTTGATACAAAATTATGATACATAAACACAGATAGATTTTTAATGAGTTTGTTTTTAAATAGAGCTCAGAAATACGCGAAGTATTCGAAGCAACATTCCCGATTATAACAGACACCTTGTCATTAAGCGTGTCTTGAGTCTGCCGAAGTAACTTCATTTTATTTTCAATTTGGTCGAGTCTTAAGGAAGTTTTTTCACCCTATGCTGCTATAGCTGTCATTATCTGAGTAAACTTTTCATGGTTCAAAAATGCGAAAAAAGGTTTTCAATCGTTGAACGATACTTCACTAACAGTTCGGTAACTAACACTTTGTTAGTGAACACTTCCCCAAATACGACGATTCTTCCAGAAAATCATAAAGCGAAACATCGCTGTTCAAATCCCAGTGTTTCAAAGGGCACTTCTCTGACACTTCATTGACATATTACCAACACTTCGTCAACACTTCAACGAAATTTCATTTTCACCAGGAAAGTGCAGCAACGGCGACATATCTTATGAGATTTTGGCCATTTTTGGGGATCAAATTGACGCACAGGCGAATTTATTGTTACATTCCAGATCATGAAAGCCCCCTCTATGTCTAAAAATAGGTGGGACTTACACAATAACACCGAATATAGAACCAGACTCTCCGAAAGACTCCAAACACTAAACAGCGGAAACACCAAACAAATGGACGAGAAACAACTTTGGAAGAGGATGAAATCGGAAATGTTAAAAATGGCCAATGAATTCAACCAAAAACCCGAAAGAAGAAAAACGTGGATAGCAGACAGAACATGGGAGGCTATACGGGAAAGAAAGGAAATAAAACAAAAAGGCTTGAACAACGAAGAACGACGTGAAGACTACAGTAAACTATCCAAAGATATAAGGAAAATGTGTAAAGAAGACAAAAACGGCTATATCTCGACAATATGCAGAGAAATCGAAGACCAGCATCAAAAAGATGCACCCAGAGACCTTTTTGCCAAAATCAGAGAGAAAACCGGAGACTTCTAATCGCGAACGATAATTGTAGAAAACGAGCAAGGAGAAGTAATAACGGAGAAAACAGAGGTTGCAAAGAGATGGAGAGAATACTGTTAAAACTTGTTCGAAGATCAACCAGGAGACAACCCACCTGAAATCCCAAACTCAGAAGATCAAGAACCAGAAATCCTTAAATCCGAGGTGGAGTGGACTCTCAAAAAGCTAAAACCTAGAAAATCTGCACGGAATAGGGGCAGAAATGATTGACGTGTCTGATGAAAATATGATAAGTCTCCTGCATATACTGTGCAACAAGATCTGGATGTCAGGAGTCTGGCCGACTGATTGGGCAACCTCAGTATTCGTGCCAATCCATAAAAAAGGAGCAAAGCCCCAATGTTCAAATTACAGAACAATATCCTTAATATCACACGTCAGCAAAACATTGTTGCATATACTTCACGACAGGTTGAAAGCATATATACACCCCCAAATCCCACAAGAACAAGCAGGTTTCATGCCGGGACGAGACACGCGAGAGCATATCTTAAACATCTAAGAGATAATTGAAAAACTTTAGATAAACGACTTATCAATGCACACAATACGCTAGAATTAGGACGGGAGTTCAACAAACCTGGATACTTCTGTTTTATTGACTACAAAAAGGCATTCGATCAAGTAAAATGGAGCAAATTATGGACCGTTATGTCGGAGATGAGAGTAACTAGACATCCTATTAGGCTCACCGCCAACCTATATCAATCTGCAGAAGCACAGGTCAGAATAGAAGATTGCCTCAGTGACCCCTTCAGAGTATACAAAAGAGTTCGTGCATCCTATTTTATTCAACCTCTACGGAGAATGGATAGTCCGCAAAGCAACTCACAACTGGGATGGAGGAATATCTATAGGAGGCAGCAAAATATCAAATTGACGGTACGCAGATGATACAACATTGCTGGGAAGTACGGAAGAAGAGATCAAAACCCTGCTCCAGAAGGTGAAAGAAATCAGCGGAGAGGTGGCCCTTGGAATGAATAAAACAAAAACCAAAATAATGATAATAGACCGATCCCAAGAAAGACTGCAAAGCCCAACGCATATTGATGGAATCGAGGTAGTAACGGAGTTCGTGTATTTGGGCTCACAAATTTCAAGAACTGGCAGCTGTGAAAAGGAAATAAGATGAAGAATAGCTATGGGCAAAACCGCCATTGCCAAACTTTCACGTATTTGGAAGGATCACAGCATTTCTAAAGGAACCAAGATGGCAGTTATGTTTCAACACTTATATTTCCTATAGTCACATACGCTGCGGAATCCTGGACACTAAAAATGGCGGACAGAAGACGAATTGATGCGTTTAAAATGTACACGTGGATACGCATGCTCAGGATATCATGGACGGAGAAACGTACTAAAGACTCCATTCTACGAGAACTTAGCATCGTCGATCGACTGAGCAAAACTATCCAAAAGTCCATGCTAAAATATTTCGGTCACATAATGCGAATAAAGGACGACTCACTTGAGAAATTGATAGTCCAAGGAAAGATAGAGGGTAAGAGACCACGAGGAAGATGACGAGGCTATGTGGATCAAATATCCAAAGCTATAGGCGCAACTGTACACGATTGCACAAAAGCTGCTGAAAACAGGGAAGAATGGAGACAAGTACAAAAAATATGATCCCTAGGTCATACCATTGCCATGATGCTCGGAGACGAGTGATACGATTGAGAAGTTTTCAAGATCATGGCGATACTTCTTGTGCCAAAAAATACGAAAAAAAGATTTTCAATCTTTGAACGACGCTTCACTAATAGTTCGATTATGCGAATGCGTCAACACTTCCCCAATACTTCGACGACACTTCACAGAAAATCAGTTCAACGAAACATCACTGTTCAAATTTCAGTTATCCAAGTGACGCGTCCCTGACACTTTGTTGACACTTCGTTAACGTATTGCCGACACTTCGACGACATTTTAACCAGGATTGTCCAGCAACGGCGACATACCTTGTGTGACTTTGGCCATTTCTGATTATTTTACAACTCAATTTATTTTGTCTAATCTTAGATATTTATTTATTTACATTATTTATTTAGTATTCTTCAAAATATCAGTTTTTGGAACCGAATGCAATAACAACTCGAAATCGATCGGATTTAATCAACCCGAAACGCGTCCGATTAAATTCGATCGGGACGTCCGTCGACGCGTAAATTGCGTAATCTGATTGCTAATTTCAAAAAAAGTGCCAATTTTATTTTTCCATGCAAATCAAGCCCCATTCAACTGATTAACTCTCAACAGTCCCTCAATTAAAACCGAATAAAAATAAACTTAACAAACGCAATCCATATTGTTTGACCTATTAATACCTTTGTTCAGCTTTACTTCCTTTGTATGACATTATGAGGCTAAGCTAATGGGGGTAATACTGCTAAGTATAGCTAAGATAGCTCAGCACTCTAAAATAGACCTCATCAATGTTAATCATTGTATGGTTAATCTTGTAGCAAGCACCCCTGTGTTAACTTGGCAAGTGGTCCCCTTGAAACCCGCACATCTTGGCACTGCTTTACGCATACCTTCAAGATGCCGGTTGTTTTATTTTATATTTATACAATGTTGTCCATGATATACCTTACTTCCCTCATCCAGTCATTCTGATTAGCGGTTCCTGGTTTAGCCGTAGTCTTTCAACAATCTGCCTTTTCTTCTCATCCTGCTCCTTATAACTGGTTATTTCAGATATCGTTTTTTGGACTATGTTCCAGTTGTTTTCCAATCCAAAAGCCCCCCATACACGTGTGAACAATTTGCGCAAATTCGGTGTTTGTACAAACGCCAGTTTGTACATACGCTAGCACATACACGTAGCAACCTATTGCGCAAACATCATTTCGATTTCTGGTGTTGTTCGTTGAACAAGTCAGATATTCTGGCCCTAGTGGCTGAGAAACGAATAGTTAAAAGAAAAAAAAAAAAGCAAAGAGTGTGGGTCAAGAGTTGGCTACAGAAGAGGAACGAATTCAGTCATGACCGCCTGGTCACTGAGCGCAAAATAACATTTTCAACGTTTAAAAAAATAACTTAAACGTTTTCAACCACGGAATAGAAAGGAAACTGCCTGACAGTGTCTAGGAGCAGGAGTTGACTAACCCAAAGTTTGCACAAACCGTACTATACACGTCAAACAAGTACTCAAACAAGGAGTATTTGTACATATTATTTCGATCCTGACCGATTTTACTCAAACAGTTTGCGCAACCATTCAAACAGCCCCATAGACGGTCAAAATGTTTGCACAAACACCGAATTTTGCACAAATTGTTCGCACGTGTATGGGGGGCTTAACACGAAGGGTATAGTGGGTCTAGGTCCTAAGTCCTTTGGTAAGGTGTTCATCTATGTGTCCCACCTACTGCATATGTACTGGTGTGCATCACGCCGAAATTCTGACCACCAACAAAAGATGGAAACTGCAATATTTCGGGCATGTTATGAGAGGCGAAAAATACCGATTACTGCCGAAAATCATACAGGGAAAAATTTATGGTAAAAGAAAGCCGGGCCGCAGAAAAGCATCATGGCTCAAGAATCTACGTGACTGGTATAAACTCAACTCAAGCTCTCTGTTCAGACTTGCCGTCGACAGAGTAAGGATAGTCTTGTTGGTGACCAACGTTCTAGAAAGACATGGTACTTATGAAGAAGAAGTACCAAGTAAGAAGAAGACAGAAAGACATAATGCTGAAGAAGAAGAAGTACCAAGTAAGAAGAAGACAGAAAGACAATGCTGAAGAAGAAGAAGTACCAAGTAAGAAGAAGACAGCATCACGCTGTCCTCTTCCCCGCAGTATTCTCAGCAGCTATCAACAGCTCTGCCTATCTTGCGGAGGTAATCTCGAAAGCATCCGAGTCCATTGAGTGCTTGTGTTAGATGGTAGTTTAGTTCTCGGTTACCCATTCTTCGACATCCTTTATTATCATCCTTGTCCATTGTCCCTTATCGCTTGCTGCCCACTCCTTCTGCCATGCCCGTACTAATTCAGTCCGTGCCATCCTCTTGGCTTCTGTTTTATTAGCAATTTGTTTGATTCTCCTGCACTAGTAACTCAATTGGAGGAATGCCTGCTATTACCAAAGACGCCTCCCTTGATACAGTTCTATAAGCGCTATTAGCTCTAATTGCTAGCATTCTCTGGACCGCTGCCAGCTTGTGTTTGGTGACTTTCACGCTCATAGCCCTGACCCATACAGGGGCCGCATAAAGCATTGCGGAGTGGGCTACCGAGCACAGCTAGTCATAGGTTCCTCCTATTTTATATTTAGGTTCCTCCTACTAGTCATGGGTACCTCCTACATTAGGCATGAGCCTCTCCAGTGCAGAGAAAGTTTTGTGAGCTTTGACGGCAGCTTTTTTGACATGGTCCCTGAATGACAGGTTTTTTACTATTATTACGCCTGAATACTTTATGGACCCCTTTCGTGCGATAGGAGCGTCTCTAAGTTTAACAGATACTTCGACTTCTTCTCATGCCAGATTGATAATTCTTCTCATGCCAGTTAATAAGACTACCTCCGTTTTTTCAGGTGTCAGCTTGAGGCGTTTACCTTCCATCCATTTGTCTATTAGTAGCAATGCTTCATTTGTCCTCCGTTTTAGCTCATTCTCGGTTCTGCCGCATACCACCGGGGCAAGATCGTCTGCGAAGTCCTTCTCTACTCCTTCCGGCATCTTGAGTCTGAGAACCCCATCGTGCACTATGTTCCATAACATTGGGCCCATGACTGATCCCTGTGGAACACCGCTATGAATCTTCTGCGTAGAGCGGTAGCTGTCTGATTCGATGACAATTGTCCTTTCAGATAGGTAACTCTATCTATCATCGCTATGGCGGAAAGCTGCGTCGCGTGATTTCCTCTAAAATGTCTTGCCGGCAGGCCGAGTTAATCCGAGTTAATTAAAGCGCATATTCTTCTAGTTCTTCTGGTACCCTTTTTAGGGGCGTCTGCAATGGCTACAACTTTGTTGAGAGCGTCAATTGTAGATTGCTCTTCCGTAAAACCGCACTGGTTGTTAGCGAGATCTTTACCGGTCTTCAGCTGTCTTTTAATTCTATGCATCAGCAGCTGCTCCAGTAGTTTATCAGCAGTGTCCATCAAGCATAGGGCCCTGAATGATGTGGCTTTCCTTAACAGTTTCAGCCTATCCTTTTTCCAGATCTGCGGAAAATACCTTCTTGTAAGGTCATATTCAAGACACTTAGGACAACATTGCAAGCAGTTTTAATGATTTCGGAAGGAATCATGTCCGGCCTAGGTGCTCTGCCTTTATTAAGTCCATCACTTGCCATTACAAGTTCTTCGGTTGTAACTTCCAAGACTTCACTGCACATTGGTTTCTCCCAAATCCATGCCGAGTGAATTTCCTCTATGAAGCTAGGGTGCGGATACATGTTTGGGCTCCGGAGCTTTAGCTGTCTAGTTGTAATTTCTAAAGTATCTCCCAAGGTGTTCTCATCGATTTTTGCGCAGAGGTTTGCTCCTCTTCTCGCTATTTATCATTATCTGCAGCGTTTTCGTACTTTAGCTTCTTTTCTTGCCGTCGTCTCTGCGTCCTGTTTACATCTCTACTAGGTACGCCTGGTCTGCAAACAGATCTTCCTGGCAATGTTGTTCTCATCGGTCCACCAATACACTTTATTTTTTTACAGAGTTCTTCTTTGCCGGTAGACATTCCTTGCATATGTTGGTAAGGTTAGCGATCATCCGTGCTGGCGTATCAGTTAGCAAGTTCTTTGTCTGTCGTGCAAGGGCATATTCAATTTTTACATTCATATTCTTTGTTGGCCATCCCCTGTGGTATCTGCTCCAGCTGGATTGCGTCCCGGTTTGTCATGGACTTCATAATATAAGTTGGGAAAGATGATGCGTTCTAGGCCACGCCTCCAGCCTCCCGAAGTTGATCTCGACCTTGACACTTCCGGTTTTCCGGGTTCGACTTCCGGTTTCGACTTCATGTTTCAACTTCCGGTTTCTACTTCCGGCTTCCAACTCCCGGTATAGACTTCCGGTTCTGCGCGGGAAAATATTGGGTGTGAGGAGGGTTGAAACATACTAAGAGTTTGACCTAGTTTTGGACCCGTGCAAAGAATCGTGGGAAAGTTAAAACCGTCGAGTTAGCATTATCCTGTTTAACGTATATGTCAACGCGAGTGTAGAAATAATAAACGCCTCATAATCAGTTTCTTAGAATTGATCTATGTTTATTCTAGAAACGTAAGCGTAGAAACACTGTTTCTTGGAATTAATGTGTTTACCCTATTAAGAGTTTAACCTAGTTTTTGGTGAACTCATGCAAAAAATCGTGGGAAAGTTAAAACAGTCGAGTTAGCATTTTCCTGAACGTGACCGTAGAAATAAACACTGCTAGTTTCTTGAAATTGATTTGTGTTTATCCTACGTGACCGTAGAAATAAACAGTGTTTCTTGGAATTAATGTGTTTATGCTATTACGAATTTGACCTAGTTTTTGACCCGTGCAAGTGAGTCGTGAGAAAGTTAAAACCGTTGAGTTAGCATTTTCCTGTTTCAACTTGTCTAGATGAGACCACGTCACACATACGGCGGATTAGACTCAATAAGCCAATCAACTTATTGAGTCTAAATACTGAATATTCACCCTACACCTTCAAGAAGATAAAGTTGGAGCCTCAGACAGCCAAATAATTTCTGTGAAATATGCAATCAACAATACCCAATAAGGCTAAGGTATGCAGTAGATCTACGATCACAGAAACACCTGCAAGCAACAGTGTAGCCGGTCCAGCAGAACATCATCCAAGCTTGTGTCACTTTAAGAACAGAGTGATCTGCTATAGAATTGATGGTTCAGGGATTGATGTAAATAGCATTATCAGTAAATTGAACAGCCGTTGTACGAGATTCCGAATTCTATCCGTCCACTTTCCATACATTCCATCCACTTTCCATCCATTTTCCATGAACTCCATTCACTTTCTTTCCACTTTACATCCACTTTCCATCTACTCCATCCACTTTCCATCCACTTTCCATCGACTTTCCATCAACTACATCCACTTTCTATTCACTTTCCATCCACTTTCCATCCACTTTCTATATACTCCATCCACTTTTCGTCCACTTTGCATCCACTTGCCGTCCACTTTTCGTCCAATTTCTGTCCACATTCCGTCCACTTTAATCAGCTTTTTGATTAAAAGCTGTTTAAAACCTTAATAGAAAGCTGTTTTAAAGCTGTTTATAAGCTGATTAGAAAGCTGTTTAAAAGATGAATAAAAAGCTGTTTAAAAGCGGATTAAAAAGCTGTTTAAAAGCTGATTCAAAGCTGTTTTAAAGCTGATTAAAAAGCTGTTTAAAAACTGATTCAAAAGCTGTTTAAAAGCTGTTTAAAGAGCTGTTTAAAAATCAGTTTAAAAGCTGATTAAAAAAGATGGTTCAAAGCTGATTAAAAAGTGGATGGAAAGTGGATGGAGTGGATAGAAAGTGGATGGAAAGAGGAAGGAATGTGGATGGAGTGGATGGAAAGTGGGTGGAAAGTGGATGGAGTAGATGGAAAGTTAATGTAAAGTGGATGGAAAGTGGATGGAGTTGATGGGAAATGAATGGAATGTATGGAAAGTGGACGGATAAAACCCGGAATCTCGTACAACGGCTGCTCAATTTACTAATAATGCTATCTACATAAATCCCTGAACCATCAATTCTATTGCAGATCACTCTATTCTTAAAGTGACACAAGCTTGGATGATGTTCTGCTAGACTAGCTTCACTGTTGCTTGGAGGTGTTTCTGTGATCGTAGATCTACTGCATATCTTAGCCTTATTGGGTATTGTTGATTGCATACTTCACAGAAATTATTTGGCTGTCTGCGGCTCCAACTTTATCTTCTTGGAGGTATAGGGTGAATATTCAGTATTTAGACTCAATAAGTTGATTGGCTTATTGAGTCTAATGCGCCGTATGTAACTCGACGGTTTTAACTTTCTCACGATTCACTTGCACGGGTCAAAAATTAGGTCAAACTCTTAATAGGATAAACACATTAATTCCAAGAAACAGAATTTATTCCTACGGTCACGTAGGATAAACACAGATCAATTCCAAGAAACTAGCAGTGTTTATTTCTACGGTCACGTTCAGAAAAATGCTGCCTCGACGGTTTTAACTTTCGCACGATTTTTTGCATGAGTTCATCAAAAACTAGGTTAAACTCTTAATAGGGTAAACACATTAATTCCAAGAAACAGTGTTTCTACGCTCACGTTCCTAGAATAAACATAGATCAATTCTTTACATATAAGGTAAACATGAGAATGCTAACTCGACGGTTTTAACTTTCCCACGATTCTTTGCACGGGTCAAGAACTAGGTCATACTCTAATATGTTTCCACCCTCCTCACACCCAATTTTGAAATTACCTGCCCGCGTCAAATTTTAAAATTCCTGCGCAAAACCGGAAGTCTATACCGGGAGTTGGAAACCGGAAGTCGAAACAGGAAGTGGAAATAGGAAGTCGAATCCGGAAAACCGGAAGTGTCAAGGTCGGGATGCGGGAGGCGTGGCCTAGAACGCATTATCTTTTCCTACTAAGATACATGGTTGTGGTCGCCGAGTGTTTCCCGTTCGCACTTCTTGGCCCTTGGTTACTAAAGAGACGGTAGCAAGCGTAGGATCAACAGACCTTTTTACGGTTAAGCGCATGTGCATCCGCCAAGTGTGAAAGGCGGGAATATGAAAGTTTCGGGCACATAATTAGTCTTACGTTAGGACACTTTTTGACGCATAATATAGCGGAAATTGACACATGCGCACAAAAAAAAATCAACTATGAAAAGGTCTATTATGGAGTTCGCCTTCCTCCTCTGAAACGTTGGTTGTTCGCCTTTGTTTATTACTCCCTAGATTAGTTCCGAGGTCCATTCTGCAAGAATGTTCCCCCTTTTATCATTTTTTCTGCTTCTCCAGAGCTTTGATTTGGCATTGAAATCTCCTGCGTTTATTATAGCCTTGGTTTGCCACGTTATGCTATTTCCCAGCTCGCATAGAGAGGCTTCGAGCCATGTGTGTTACCTTCCTTGAGTGCTACCCAAACAAAACCAGCGCCAGTGTCAATGTTTGTAAATATTTCTTTTGTTTTGTATATTTTAATGGCTACAACACAGTTTTGATATTTGTACCTACTATATAGACCAGGGGTGGGCAACCTTTTTAGATGATGGGCCAGTCACAGTTCGTACTAGCTGATGCGGGCCAGAAATTTTTTTTCTTCACGCACCTACGATGCAAGCGTGCACATTCACGTGTTATGTTTTAGTGCTTGCGTTTAGCCTCAACCCTTTACGAAAGTCAGCAATTTTACAAATCTTCAAAAGTCGTTAAAATCAAACATTTTAACTTTTTCGAATATTTTTTAAAATTTGCCAATTTGTCCCAAGAATTTTTACCAAAATAAAAAGTTACTGCCGGCCAATTCTTATGTAATTAAAACAAATTAAATCGCGGGCCGCATTAAGCACTTTCTCGGGCTGCAGTTGACCCGCGGGCCGTAGGTTGCCCATTCCGGATATAGACTATATTATATAGAATACTAACTAGTAAAAGTTATATTAGAAGTATATAAGCTAAATTAGTATGCGATGTCTCATTTAAAATGTAAGATAATAGACAAGACACAGATTAACTGGATTAAAGCGGATTTATTATTAAGCCTAGTAGCTGGCAAGTGATTCAATAATAATCGATTGTGATTAAATCTGAATGCGTCAAGACGCCGGGATTGAGACTAACATCGCTGTCAGCTTCGCTGAAATGGGTTTAACTCGTAACCTACTTGTGACAATCTACATCGATGTAGTAAACACTCGCGAAATGAAGGAAATAAGTTCGGGCCCGAGTCTATTTAAAATTGGATGTCGCTGAATTGGCCTTAAAAGCTTCTCTTGAAATTTTAATTTCATTATTCACGCAGGCAACTAAGTCAATTGTTACTAATTGGATTTCGTGTTTGCGCTAATTTCGTCTAATTCATAATTTTATAAAGTAAACTTCGTAAAGCAAACATTTCGAAGAATCCTCCAAGATCATGATATGATGGTCTTTAGTCGTATACGATTAAATACGACAGACTAGACAAATGCAGAGCTATGACTAGACAAATGCAGAGTTATGACTAGACAAATGCATGATTGATAAAGTCCAACGTACAATGGCGAACTCTTTGGCAATATATGCAACCGGACTATCGGTCATGTACTTAAAGTTTTCAATTAGCAATAATCGCATCTCGGATAAATTGGTTACGATATCGCCACTGCGCAAAGTTTATCGGTCATGTACTGACTACATATGACTAGACCATGGACCTATGAATAACAGGGACGGAGTGTAAAGTATCATTATGGGCGGGGGGACTGGTATTTTTTTTTACACATGCTGGGAGGTGAAAATCTGCAAACAGACACCACTTGACCCGTGCCGAGTGGTAGTGTGGAGCTGCCCAGAAGGGGCGACCCACTAAAAACCCCCCACCATTCAAGCCCCCCAGCCAGAACCATAGGAGCATGATAGAATCCAAAGTTGGCATAACTTCATCAGGGGGGACTGGTATTGGTGCGGGGGAAATGGTCGCCATATTGGTATGGTCAATTTGGAGGTTATTTTAAATAACAGAACTTTATTCAGGATGACAAATCTGTCCTTATTATCTATATTATCTTAAATTAACAACACATGTTCCAATCCTCCAACACATGTTGGTAATCTCAAGGGTAGTTCTAGGAAGGGCCAAATGGACAACTTGTTACCCTGGCTGCATATATGCCTTGCCTCCATATGTAACAGTTGATAAAAATCGACGAAAACAAAAAAAAATATGACCAATGAATATGCATAGGGATAATATATTAATATATTATTCCTATGCCAATTCTGACACAATGGCGACATAAACAATAAACTTTAGATATGTTTATGTGCGGTAATCTAAAAACATTGAATAATTTGAGATTCCGTGCCCAGTGCCATCTATTAAAGCGGCCAACACATTACAATTTCACTTGCAACCGATAGAGTGCAGCACTAAATTGGGGGGGGGGGGGGAATATTGGTATGGTCAACCCCCCCGCCGTGAACGTGTTCATAGGTCCATGATCTAGACCAGTGTTTCTCAAACTCTTCAAAACTAATAAACTTCTCAAACTAATAAAACCCCCAAATCTATCGCAATAAGAGCGCGTAATAACAATGGTTATTAGTTAAAGAGTAAAAGATTTGCCTTTTTTACTACACAAACGGTAAAATTCGGGTAATACGATCAAGAGAAACTAAGTCAAATTGTTCTCAAGTCGACGTTTCGATTTATTAATTAAATGTTAAAGACCTACAAATTGTTACATAGTTACAGAAAACAAAGTAAAAGATTTTTTTATTACTTTCAAAGAAGATAATGAACAGCTTATAAGAACGTATAAGAACGTTGCAGATTACACTACAACTTATGCTTATGTTACGCAAGTTGTAGTATAATCTGTAACTTTTTTTCACGTTATATGTTATACGTTTTGAAAAAATAATAATTTTTCCTACCGCCCCCTATATCGCGGCTACCTAGCGACCACCAAAACGACGTCATTGCCCACTGGGGGGCGATATTGCCTACTTTGCTAGACTATCACTGGACTAGATAAATCCATGATTGAGAAATCCCAACATACAATGACGACCTTTTTGGCAATATATGCAACCAATCTTTCAGCCAAATGCCGATATTCAAGTTAGTATTCGATTTGAAAACAACGAAAAGGTTATTTTCGTTAACTCAATGCTCAATTAACTCGCGGCGCAATTATCACTGACTGTGGTTCGATTGCGAATGTTTTAAATGAATGATTAAAACTTACTGTAAATCCGATGCCGACGGTGGCGGAGAAATTGCCCGATTGGAACTTGCCCGTGTCGAATTTCACCAGCAGCGACGTTTTCCCCACGCCACTGTCGCCCAACAGGATTGTCTGCAAATAAAAAATTCAGCTGACATAAGCTCTAACTGTGAGTGGTGGAGAATTAAAAAATGAACATTAAAAGATTTAAAATTAATTATGGTATGGTAGAGGGGTGTCCAACGTTTTTGTTTCTCTGGGTCGCATTGGAATCTAAATCTAGATGTCCATCTAGTCTACACTTTACACCTTAGGGTAAACAAGGTTACTGATTATGTATGTATGTATTTAGTCTGTTCCAGTCTTATATATCTAGTCAGATCTAGTCATATCCATATAGTCTGTTCTATTTGTCCAATAGACCTTTTAATACTTGAAATTTTTTGTACGCATGCGTCAATTGCCGCCATGTTTTCGGGCACTTTTTTGACGTATAACCAGTGAAAATAACAAAATGTACCCGAAACTTTCATATTCCCGACTTTTAAACACGACGGACGCGCGTGCGCTTAACTAACGGTAAAGTCGCATGAGTCGCATGCGGCCCGCGGGTTGAATGTCTTGAGTATCTAAATAGCTGACTGTGAGTGGCTAGAAATTATACGATTCAAAATTAATAGTAGTATGGCCTAGTACAGGGATACCGATAGCCAAAGTATTATAAAGCATTATCAAAAATGTGGTATTGTGTCTTTTCACATGTGTTAAAGTCTCCGAAAATATGATATTGTGTCTTTACACATGTGATATGGTCTCCAAAAATGTGGTATTGTGTCTTTGCACATGTAATATGGTTTCCAAAAATGTGGTATTGTGTCTTTACACATGTTGTATGGTCTCGAAATATTTGGTATTGTGTCTTTACACATGTGATATGATCTCCAAAAATGTGATATTGTGTCTTTACCCATATGGTATAGTCTCTAAAAATATTACATTGTGTCTTTACACATATTGTATGACCTCAAAAAATGCGATATTGTGTCTTTACACATATGGTAAGGGATCTAAAAATGTGGTATTCTGTCTGTACACATGTGGTAGGTCTCCAAAAATGTGTTATTGTGTCTTTACACATGTTGTATGGTCTCGAAATATTTGGTATTGTCTCTTTACACATGTGATATGATCTCCAAAAATGTGATATTGTGTCTTTACACATGTGGTATAGTCTCCAAAAATATTACATTGTGTCTTTACACATATTGTATGATCTCAAAAAATGCGATATTGTGTCTTTACACATATGGCAAGGGCTCTAAAAATGTGATATTGTGTCTTTACACATATGGTATAGTCTCTAAAAATATTACATTGTGTCTTTACACATATTGTATGATCTCAAAAAATGCGATATTGTGTCTTTACACATATGGCAAGGGCTCTAAAAATGTGATATTGTGTCTTTACACATATGGTATAGTCTCTAAAAATATTACATTGTGTCTTTACACATATTGTATGATCTCAAAAAATGCGATATTGTGTCTTTACACATATGGCAAGGGCTCTAAAAATGTGATATTGTGTCTTTACACATATGGTATAGTCTCCAAAAATATTACATTGTGTCTTTACACATATTGTATGATCTCAAAAAATGCGATATTGTGTCTTTACACATATGGCAAGGGCTCTAAAAATGTGATATTGTGTCTTTACACATATGGTATAGTCTCTAAAAATATTACATTGTGTCTTTACACATATTGTATGATCTCAAAAAATGCGATATTGTGTCTTTACACATATGGTAAGGGTTCTAAAAATGTGGTGTATTCTGTCTGTACACATATGGTAGGTCTCCAAAAAGGTGTTATTGTGTCTTTACACATGTTGTATGGTCTCGAAATATTTGGTATTGTGTCTTTACACTTGTGATATGATCTCCAAAAATGTGATATTGTGTCTTTACACATATGGTATAGTCTCTAAAAATATTACATTGTGTCTTTACACATATTGTATGATCTAAAAAAATGCGATATTGTGTCTTTACACATATGGTAAGTGCTCTAAAAATGTGATATTGTGTCTTTACACATGTGGTATAGTCTCCAAAAATATTACATTGTGTCTTTACACATATTGTATGATCTCAAAAATGCGATATTGGTCTTTACACATATGGTAAGGGCTCTAAAAATGTGGTGTATTCTGTCTGTACACATATGGTAGGTCTCCAAAAAGGTGTTATTGTGTCTTTACACATGTTGTATGGTCTCGAAATATTTGGTATTGTGTCTTTACACATGTGATATGATCTCCAAAAATGTGATATTGTGTCTTTACACATATGGTATAGTCTCTAAAAATATTACATTGTGTCTTTACACATATTGTATGATCTCAAAAAATGCGATATTGTGTCTCCACACATTTGATATGATCTCCAAAAATGTGATATTGTGTTTTTACACATGTGGTATAGTCTCCAAAAATATTCCCTTACACATATTGTATGATCTCAAAAAATGCGATATTGTGTCTTTACACATATGGTAAGGGCTCTAAAAATGTGGTATTCTGTCTGTACACATGTGGTAGGTCTCCAAAAAGGTGTTATTGTGTCTTTACACATGTTGTATGGTCTCGAAATATTTGGTATTGTGTCTTTACACATGTGATATGATCTCCAAAAATGTGATATTGTGTCTTTACCCATATGGTATAGTCTCTAAAAATATTACATTGTGTCTTTACACATATTGTATGATCTCAAAAAATGCGATATTGTGTCTTTACACATATGGTAAGGGATCTAAAAATGTGGTATTCTGTCTTTACACATGTTGTATGGTCTCGAAATAGTTGGTATTGTGTCTTTACACATGTGATATGGTCTCCAAAAATGTGGTATTGTGTCTTTGCACATGTGATATGGTCTCCAAAAATGTGGTATTGTGTCTTTACACATGTGGTATAGTCTCCGAAAATATAGTATTGTGTCTTTACGCATGAGATATGATCTCAAAAAATTTGATATTGTGTCTTTACACATGTGGTATAGTCTCCAAAAATATTACATTGTGTCTTTACACATTATTGTATGATCTCAAAAATTGCGATATTCTGTCTTTACACATATGGTAAGGGCTCTAAAAATGTGGTATTCTGTCTGTACACATGTGGTAGGTCTCTAAAAATGTATTATTGTGTCTTTACACATGTTGTATGGTCTTGAAATATTTGGTATTGTATCTTTACACATGTGATATGATCTCCAAAAATGTGATATTGTGTCTTTACAGATGTGGTATAGTCTCCAAAAATATTGCATTGTGTCTTTACACATATTGTATGATCTCAAAAAATGCGATATTGTGTCTTTACACATATGGTAAGGGCTCTAAAAATGTGGTATTCAGTCTGTACACATGTGGTAGGTCTCCAAAAATGTGTTATTGTGTCTTTACTCATTTGGTATAGTCTCCGAAAATATGGTATTGTGTCTTTACACATGTGATATGATCTCCAAAAATGTGATATTGTGTCTTTACACATGTGGTATAGTCTCCAAAAATATTACATTGTGTCTTTACACATATTGTATGATCTCAAAAAATGCGATATTGTGTCTTTACACATATGGTAAGGGCTCTAAAAATGTGGTATTCTGTCAGTGCACATGTGGTAGGTCTCCTATAAGGTGTTATTGTGTCTTTACACATGTTGTATGGTCTCGAAATATTTGGTATTGTGTCTTTACACATGTGATATGATCTCCAAAAATGTGATATTGTGTCTTTACACATGTGGTATAGTCTCCAAAAATATTACATTGTGTCTTTACACATATTGTATGATCTCAAAAAATGCGATATTGTGTCTTTACACATATGGTAAGGGCTCTAAAAATGTGGTATTCTGTCAGTACACATGTGGTAGGTCTCCTAAAAGGTGTTATTGTGTCTTTACACATGTTGTATGGTCTCGAAATATTTGGTATTGTGTCTTTACACATGTGATATGATCTCCAAAAATGTGATATTGTGTCTTTACACATATGGCAGAGTCTCTAAAAATATTACATTGTGTCTTTACACATATTGTATGATCTCACAAAATGCGATATTGTGTCTTTACACATATGGTAAGGGATCTAAAAATGTGGTATTCTGTCTTTACACATGTTGTATGGTCTCGAAATAGTTGGTATTGTGTCTTTACACATGTGATATGGTCTTCAAAAATGGGGTATTTTGTCTTTGCACATGTGATATGGTCTCGAAAAATGTGGTATTGTGTCTTTACACATGTGGTATAGTCTCGGAAAATATAGTATTGTGTCTTTACACATGTGGTATAGTCTCCAAAAACATTACATTGTGTCTTTACACATATTGTATGATCTCAAAAATTGCGATATTGTGTCTTTACACATATGGTAAGGGCTCTAAAAATGTGGTATTCTATCTGTACACATGTGGTAGGTAGGTCTCTAAGTATGGTCTCGAAATATTTGGTATTGTGTGTTTACACATGTGGTATAGCATATAAGATAACCTTCTTTAGTAGTGGGTCAAATTTTGTTAATTATATTTTTCGTACTAGCTCGTGGGTCACCAGGTCAGTGGCATCACTTGGAAAAGAGGAGGGAGATCAAATTCTACTTTTTTTGTTCTCACTTTTAAAGGCTTTTACAAAATTCAAGTTTCCTTCTTGTTTTACAACATCTACTTTGGAAGTGAAGAGCAAAAAAGTCAGGAACCGGAAATGGGGCGGCCGGATGTGGGAAACCGGATGACGGAAACGAGAAGTGGTAGGTCGAAACCAGACCTCACACCCAGCGTGGGGTTACGTAGACGTCACACATGGGACTACATAGACCTCACCCCAGCACGGGGCTACATAGACATCGTACGTGGCTCTACATAGACATCGTACGTGGGTCTACAGTCTACATAGACCTCACACTCTCATGTGTGAAAAAACAGGAAGTTGTAAACCGGAAACGAAACCGGAAGTCGGAACCGGAAATGTCAAGATCAATGGAGGTGGAGGGCCTAGAAGGAACCATCTTTCCCTACTTCGATGTAATCTAGGTTAACCTAGATTTAATCTAGATTAGATTATGGTTAGGTTGCCATAGTAACAAGAAACAGAAATCGTTTAATAATGAAACTCCATTTGATTTACATTGGACTTTTACGCACGACTTGGATACTTTCAGACACGATTAGAATACTGACATCCTTCGCATACAACAATGTATTTATTAATGTGTTCATTTTAGTGCGTGAGTAGATAAAGTATAATAACTTGAGAAGAAATTTCTTAATGATATATTTAATATTCATACCATTGTGGTTGAAGAACTTTAATAAAGAAATAATAAAAGTGTTGCGTTATTGAACATTTAAAAATGTTCTAAAATCAATGCCCAGGTCACTTAAAAAGCCTGTGTGGGTCAGTGTCTGACCCGCGGGTCATAGGTTCGCCATCCCTGGTCTAGTACAAGGGTGTCCAACGTTTTTGCTTCTCTGGGCCACATTGGTAGAGCCAATTGTCTTAAGCGGCATGCGGCCTGCCGGTTGGACGTCTTGTGAATCTAAATAACTAATTGTGAGTGACTGCAATTCTAAAAAAAAATGTAAAAGATCCAAAATTAATTCTGGAATAATCTTGTACAGGGGTGTCCAAACGTTTTCTTTTTCTGGGTCGCATTAGAAGACTTAATTGTCTTAGGCCATATGCAGCTTGGACATCTTGTATATTTAAACTTGTCTATCTAGTCTGTTCCAGTCTTATGCATAGATTCTTGCCCATCTAGTCTGTTCCATCTGGTCTTATGCATCTAGTCCATCTAATCTGTTCCAGTCTTACGTATCTGGTCTGTTCTAGTGTTATGCATCTAGTCCATCTAGTCTGTTCCAGTTTTATGTATCTAGGCTGTTCTAGTATTATGTATCTAGTCCATCTAGTCTGTTCCAGTATTATGCATCTACTCTTATCCATCTATTCTGTTCCTGTCTGACGCATCTACTCTATCTATACTCGAACCGGCGAGAAAATGCAGCTGTAATGCGCCGAGGTATTAGGGGCAAGGGACGCGCCGAGGTACGCGCAGCTTAGTTTTATAAAAAAAAAAAATTTTAAACACGGATAACTAAACACCGCGCACTCGAAATAAAGTTGGGGGGTTTGCGCTGAACAATGCTAAACTCGTCGAGACGAGATGCATTCTCTCGCCGGTACGAGTGTAACCTTGTTTATCTATTCTACTTTATACTTGTCTACTTTCGTCAAGTCTTTTCGAACTAACTGGAGCGTAAATTTATGCTACAGAGGATAAATTAATAAGTTGGGACCAAAAGCGAAGAGAAAATTCTAGGAATTCCATGAATTTCACTCGAAGCATATTTAGACCTGCGTGTAAACAAACTTTCTGTCTCGCTGCTTTTACCAACTCTTTGCGTATTAATTAAAAACTTTCACAATCCAACTTTATTATTTGTCGCTCATTCGTCTACAAGTTGCCGTTCGTTTATTAAAAGCTTATTTTTGCGACGTCAGTTATTTTCCGCTTAGTAAGCGAAAAAAAAAACGCTGCGAACGTAAACGAGTCAACAGACGTTTGCACGAGTTCGACGAAATCTTCAAGCGTTCCTCCAGGAAAACTAAATATTTCCCTCGAACGTCGGAAACCTTCTAAAAGCACTTCCAACATCAAGACGAGACGCAATTTAATCTTACCCGGGAGACAACTTTAAGTGATTTTATATAAATTGAGACAAATTCGATAGCAGCGTGATATAAATAGATAGATAAAGCTAAACAGACAAGACTAGATAGATAGGACTGGACAGACAAGGCTAGACAGACAAGACTAGACAGATAAGTCTAGACAGACAAGACTAGACAGAGAAGAGTAGACAGACAAGAGTAGACAGGCAAGAGTAGACAGACAAGATTAGAGGGACAAGACTAGAGGGACAAGAGTAGACAGACAAGACTATACAGGCTAGACTAGACAAACAAGACTAAACAGACAAGGCTAGACAGACAAGACTAGACAGACAAGACTAGACAGACAAGACTAGACAGACAAGACTAGACAGACAAGACTAGACAGACAAGACTAGACAGACAAGACTAGACAGACAAGACTGGACAGACAAGACTAGACAGACAAGACTAGACAGACAAGACTAGACAGACAAGACTAGACAGACAAGACTAGACAGACAAGACTAGACAGACAAGACTAGACAGACAAGACTAGACAGACAAGACTAGACAGACAAGACTAGACAGACAAGACTAGACAGACAAGACTAGACAGACAAGACTAGACAGACAAGACTAGACAGACAAGACTAGACAGACAAGACTAGACAGACAAGACTAGACAGACAAGACTAGACAGACAAGACTAGACAGACAAGACTAGACAGACAAGACTAGACAGACAAGACTAGACAGACAAGACTAGACAGACAAGACTAGACAGACAAGACTAGACAGACAAGACTAGACAGACAAGACTAGACAGACAAGACTAGACAGACAAGACTAGACAGACAAGATTAGACAGACAAGATTAGACAGACAAGACTAGACAGACAAGACTAGACAGACAAGACTAGACAGACAAGACTAGACAGACAAGACTAGACAGACAAGACTAGACAGACAAGACTAGACAGACAAGACTAGACAGACAAGACTAGACAGACAAGACTAGACAGACAAGACTAGACAGACAAGACTAGATAGACAAGACTAGACAGACAAGACTAGACAGACAAGACTAGACAGACAAGACTAGACAGACAAGACTAGACAGACAAGACTAGACAGACA
>CALYMW010000099.1:0-17920 GCA_944588485.1 Phosphuga atrata
AGACAAGGCTAGACAGACAAGACTAGACAGACAAGACTAGACAGACAAGACTAGACAGACAAGACTAGACAGACAAGACTAGACAGACAAGACTAGACAGACAAGACTGGACAGACAAGACTAGACAGACAAGACTAGACAGACAAGACTAGACAGACAAGACTAGACAGACAAGACTAGACAGACAAGACTAGACAGACAAGACTAGACAGACAAGACTAGACAGACAAGACTAGACAGACAAGACTAGACAGACAAGACTAGACAGACAAGACTAGACAGACAAGACTAGACAGACAAGACTAGACAGACAAGACTAGACAGACAAGACTAGACAGACAAGACTAGACAGACAAGACTAGACAGACAAGACTAGACAGACAAGACTAGACAGACAAGACTAGACAGACAAGACTAGACAGACAAGACTAGACAGACAAGACTAGACAGACAAGACTAGACAGACAAGACTAGACAGACAAGACTAGACAGACAAGACTAGACAGACAAGACTAGACAGACAAGACTAGACAGACAAGACTAGACAGACAAGACTAGACAGACAAGACTAGACAGACAAGACTAGACAGACAAGACTAGACAGACAAGACTAGACAGACAAGACGAAAGAGACAAGACTAGAGAGACAAGACTAGACAGACAAGACTAGACAGACAAGACTAGAAAGAAAAGACTAGACAGACAAGACTAGACAGACAAGACTAGACAGACAAGACTTGACAGACAAGACTAGACAGACAAGACAAGACAGACAAGACTAGACAGACAAGACTAGACAGACAAGACTAGAAAGACAAGACAAGATTGTATCCTCGACAAATTTCATTTAATATGGCAGAATGTCACTTCCTTATTTTTTAGTATATTAATATTGTGTCATACTGTTATGTTTAGATAATGAAATAAATTATTTTGATTATTTTGACTAGACAGACAAGACTAGACAGACAAGACTAGACACACAAGACTAAACAGACAAGACCAGACAGACAAGACTAGACAGACAAGACTAGACAGACAAGACTAGACAGACAAGACTGGACAGACAAGACTAGACAGACAAGACTAGACAGACAAGACTAGACAGACAAGACTAGACAGACAAGACTAGACAGACAAGACTAGACAGACTAGACTAGACAGACAAGACTAGACAGACAAGACTAGACAGACAAGACTAGACAGACAAGACTAGACAGACAAGACTAGACAGACAAGACTAGACAGACAAGACTAGACAGACAAGACTAGACAGACAAGACTAGACAGACAAGACAAGACAGACAAGACTACACAGACAAGACTAGACAGACAAGACTAGACAGACAAGACTAGACAGACAAGACTAGACAGACAAGACTAGACAGACAAGACTAGACAGACAAGACTAGACAGACAAGACTAGACAGACAAGACTAGACAGACAAGACTAGACAGACAAGACTAGACAGACAAGACTAGACAGACAAGACTAGACAGACAAGACTAGACAGACAAGACTAGACAGACAAGACTAGACAGACAAGACTAGACAGACAAGACTAGACAGACAAGACTAGACAGACAAGACTAGACAGACAAGACTAGACAGACAAGACTAGACAGACAAGACTAGACAGACAAGACTAGACAGACAAGACTAGACAGACAAGACTAGACAGACAAGACTAGACAGACAAGACTAGACAGACAAGACTAGACAGACAAGACTAGACAGACAAGACTAGACAGACAAGACTAGACAGACAAGACTAGACAGACAAGACTAGACATATCACACGAAACACAAAGAAGCTAACATGGACGACTAGATATGTGACGAAAAGACCGAAAAATGGTTTATCACACGACTGCATAACTAATACGACAGAAAACGAAAGACGATATCGAAACGAGTAAAGGACAATAAAAATAACAGTAAGGAAACAATTGGTACAAACACCACCACCCACCTGAAGTAATGCTCACCTAGTTCCGGGTGGAGTGTAGTGTAGAGACAGAGGAGGGGGTTTAGTGGGTATGCTGGTCACGAAGAACTCGATCAGAGAGCCCCACACTACACGGGTTTGAATATCCGGTGTGCAACAATGCATTCCCCCTCCTCTCTGAAAAAAAAAAAAAAAAAAAGACAAGACTAGACAGACAAGACTAGACAGACAAGACTAGACAGACAAGACTAGACAGACAAGACTAGACAGACAAGACTAGACAGACAAGACTAGACAGACAAGACTAGACAGACAAGACTAGACAGACAAGACTAGACAGACAAGACTTGACAGACAAGACTAGACAGACAAGACTAGACAGACAAGACTAGACAGACAAGACTAGACAGACAAGACTAGACAGACAAGACTAGACAGACAAGACTAGACAGACAAGACTAGACAGACAAGACTAGACAGACAAGACTAGACAGACAAGACTAGACAGACAAGACTAGACAGACAAGACTAGACAGACAAGACTAGACAGACAAGACTAGACAGACAAGACTAGAGAGACAAGACTAGACAGACAAGACTAGACAGACAAGACTAGACAGACAAGACTAGACAGACAAGACTAGACAGACAAGACTAGACAGACAAGACTAGACAGACAAGACTAGACAGACAAGACTAGACAGACAAGACTAGACAGACAAGACGTGATTGTGCTCATATCCTTGTGTCTCCTCTCACTAAACTCTTTAACCTGATCCTCTCTGAAGGCGCTTTTCCCGAAGTTTGGAAATTAACTAAGATCTGTCCTGTTTATAAATCTGGTCATCAATCCGATATAAAAAACTATCGACCCATTTCTATACTTTCCAATTTCTCCAAAATCTTTGAGTCCGTCCTATATAACTCCATCTACTCTTCCATTAAGCACCTGATCTCCCCGAACCAACATGGCTTCATGAAAGGTCGCTCCTCAATCACCAACCTAGTAGCCTTCACAGATTTTGTCTCTTCAGTTATTGGTAACAGGAGTCAGGTGGACTGCATCTATACGGACTTCTCTAAGGCCTTTGACTCCATAGATCATGCTCTAATTATTAGAAAGCTTCATTCTTTTGGGCTATCCAACAACTTGATATCCTTACTATCTTCTTACCTGGTCAATAGAAGTCAATTCGTATTCCACAGTGGTTATTCTTCCTCAAATTTCATTGCATCATCTGGTGTTCCACAGGGGTCTAACCTAGGACCGTTACTTTTCAATATTTTTATTAACGATTTAGGATCATCTCTATTTGCTCCTCATTTATTCTTTGCGGACGACCTAAAAATATTTATGAATATTAGAGATCCTGGTGATTGTCATCTTCTTCAAGAGAACCTGAATATCTTACAGAGGTGGTGCGACGGCAATTGGTTGGATATCAACCTAGGTAAATGCAACGTACTCACCTATACCCGGCTACAGCACCCTATCGAGTTCAGCTACAGTTTGGGCAATGTTTGCCTTGAACGTTGTGAATCAGTTAAGGACCTAGGCATTTTGATGGATTCTCGCCTTACCTTTGATCATCATATTAAGTCGTCAATATCCAAGGCTTCGAGGGCACTTGGTTTCATTATTCGAAATAGTCGTGGTTTCTCTAACACCTTGGCGATTTCTGTTCTTTATAACAGCTTCGTCAGAACCATACTTGAGTATGGCTCCATTATCTGGAACCCGCATACGATCAAGAATATTCAAGCTTTGGAGATCATACAGAGGAAATTCTTAAAATTCCTCTGGTATAAAACTTTTGGCTGCTCTCCACCTCTACACATTGAGCACCCCTTGTTGCTGCAGGAGTTTGGGTGTCTGTCACTTAAATCCCGGCGTACATTGGCTGGTCTAGTTTTTTTATTTAAGGCCGCAAATAGTGTCATTGACTCGCCCTCTATTATTAAACTACTCAATTTTCAGGTCCCCAGAATCGCTAGCCGTCAAACTGCTACATTTTATAACCAATTAACTAAGGGTCCTTTTAGGTTGGGATCACCCCTTAATGACATGTGTGCTTCCTACAACGCAATTTGCTCGGAGTGTGACATTTTTGTTAAGTTTAAAACTTTCAGATCCATGGCACTTAAATGCTTAGCGGACTAACCTTCATCATATATGCTTTTCTATTATTTCCATTTTCATTTTTGTAATTTAAAACTCATCTTTTTGTATGTTTTCAATGTATTGTATTTTTATTTATTTATTTTTTGTTATCAATGTATTATGTTATGTCATTGACTGATTTAGTTTGTATATCATTGACTACCACAGTTTATGCCTACAATTTGTATTTATTTATGTAATTATTTGCTATATTATTTTTGTATTGTTGCTCTTTAATTTGGTCTTGTATGTACTGTTTGAGCAATAAACGATTAAATTAAAAAGACTAGACAGACAAGACTAGACAGACAAGACTAGACAGACAAGACTAGACAGACAAGACTAGACAGACAAGACTAGACAGACAAGACTAGACAGACAAGACTAGACAGACAAGACTAGCCAGACAACACTAGACAGACAAGACTAGACAGACAAGACTAGACAGACAAGACTAGACAGACAAGACCAGACAGACAAGACTAGACAGACAAGACTAGACAGACAAGACTAGACAGACAAGACTAGACAGACAAGACTAGACAGACAAGACTAGACAGACAAGACTAGACAGACAAGACTAGACAGACAAGAGTAAACAGACAAGAGTAGACAGACAAGACTAGACAGACAAGACTAGACAGACAAGACTAGACAGACAAGACTAGGCAGACAAGACTAGACAGACAAGACTAGACAGACAAGACTAGACAGACAAGACTAGACAGACAAGACTAGACAGACAAGACTAGACAGACAAGACTAGACAGACAAGACTAGACAGACAAGACTAGACAGACAAGACTAGACAGACAAGACTAGACAGACAAGACTAGACAGACAAGACTAGACAGACAAGAGTAGACAGACAAGACTAGACAGACAAGACTAGACAGACAAGACTAGACAGACAAGACTAGACAGACAAGACTGGACAGACAAGACTAGACAGACAAGACTAGACAGACAAGACTAGACAGACAAGACTAGACAGACAAGACTAGACAGACAAGACTAGACAGACAAGACTAGACAGACAAGACTAGACAGACAAGACTAGACAGACAAGACTAGACAGACAAGACTAGACAGACAAGACGAGACAGACAAGACTAGACAGACAAGACTAGACAGATAAGACTAGACAGACAAGACTAGACAGACAAGACTAGACAGACAAGACTAGACAGACAAGACTAGACAGACAAGACTAGACAGACAAGACTAGACAGACAAGACTAGACAGACAAGACTAGACAGACAAGACTAGACAGACAAGACTAGACAGACAAGACTAGACAGACAAGACTAGACAGACAAGACTAGACAGACAAGACTAGACAGACAAGACTAGACAGACAAGACTAGACAGACAAGACTAGACAGACAAGACTAGACAGACAAGACTAGACAGACAAGACTAGACAGACAAGACTAGACAGACAAGACTAGAGAGACATGACTAGACAGACAAGACTAGACAGACAAGACTAGACAGACAAGACTAGACAGACAAGACTAGACAGACAAGACTAGACAGACAAGACTAGACAGACAAGACTAGACAGACAAGACTAGACAGACAAGACTAGACAGACAAGACTAGACAGACAAGACTAGCCAGACAAGACTAGACAGACAAGACTAGACAGACAAGACTAGACAGACAAGACTAGACAGACAAGACTAGACAGACAAGACTAGACAGACAAGACTAGACAGACAAGACTAGACAGACAAGACTAGACAGACAAGACTAGACAGACAAGACTAGACAGACAAGACTAGACAGACAAGACTAGACAGACAAGACTATACAGACAAGACTAGACAGACACGACTAGACAGACAAGACTAGACAGACAAGACTAGACAGACAAGACTAGACAGACAGGACTAGACAGACAGGACTAGACAGCCAAGACTAGACAGACAAGACTAGACAGACAAGACTAGACAGACAAGACTAGACAGACAAGACTAGACAGACAAGACTAGACAGACAAGACTAGACAGACAAGACTAGACAGACAAGACTAGACAGACAAGACTAGACAGACAAGACTAGACAGACAAGACTAAACAGACAAGACTAGACAGACAAGACTAGACAGACAAGACTAGACAGACAAGACTAGACAGACAAGACTAGACAGACAAGACTAGACAGACAAGACTAGACAGACAAGACTAGACAGACAAGACTAGACAGACAAGACTAGACAGACAAGACTAGACAGACAAGACTAGACAGACAAGACTAGACAGACAAGACTAGACAGACAAGACTAGACAGACAAGACTAGACAGACAAGACTAGACAGACAAGACTAGACAGACAAGACTAGACAGACAAGACTAGACAGACAAGACTTGACAGACAAGACTAGACAGACAAGACTAGACAGACAAGACTAGACAGACAAGGCTAGACGGACAAGACTAGACAGACAAGACTAGACAGACAAGACTAGACAGACAAGACTAGACAGACAAGACTAGACAGACAAGACTAGACAGACAAGACTAGACAGACAAGACTAGACAGACAAGACTAGACAGACAAGACTAGACAGACAAGACTAGACAGACAAGACTAGACAGACAAGACTAGACAGACAAGACTAGACAGACAAGACTAGACAGACAAGACTAGACAGACAAGACTAGACAGACAAGACTAGACAGACAAGACTAGACAGACAAGACTAGACAGACAAGACTAGACAGACAAGACTAGACAGACAAGACTAGACAGACAAGACTAGACAGACAAGACTAGACAGACAAGACTAGACAGACAAGACTAGACAGACAAGACTAGACAGACAAGACTAGACAGACAAGACTAGACAGACAAGACTAGACAGACAAGACTAGACAGACAAGACTAGACAGACAAGACTAGACAGACAAGACTAGACAGACAAGACTAGACAGACAAGACTAGACAGACAAGACTAGACAGACAAGACTAGACAGACAAGACTAGACAAACAAGACTAGACAGACAAGACTAGACAGACAAGACTATACAGACAAGACTAGACAGACAAGACTAGACAGACAAGACTAGACAGACAAGACTAGACAGACAAGACTAGACAGACAAGACTAGACAGACAAGACTAGACAGACAAGACTAGACAGACAAGACTAGACAGACAAGACTAGACAGACAAGACTAGACAGACAAGACTAGACAGACAAGACTAGACAGACAAGACTAGACAGACAAGACTAGACAGACAAGACTAGACAGACAAGACTAGACAGACAAGACTAGACAGACAAGACTAGACAGACAAGACTAGACAGACAAGACTAGACAGACAAGACCAGACAGACAAGACTAGACAGACAAGACTAGACAGACAAGACTAGACAGACAAGACTAGACAGACAAGACTAGACAGACAAGACTAGACAGAGAAGACTAGACAGACAAGACTAGACAGACAAGACTAGACAGACAAGACTAGACAGAGAAGACTAGACAGACAAGACTAGACAGACAAGACTAGACAGACAAGACTAGACAGACAAGACTAGACAGACAAGACTAGACAGACAAGACTAGACAGACAAGACTAGAGAGACAAGACTAGACAGACAAGACTTCGCATAACATCAGGATGGTGGCGTCTCATATTATAGTATTTGTGTATATTGCCTTACATCCCCCTTCCACACAGGGTGATTAGGGGTTCAGGAGTTTCTCTTTAAATGTCTGTCTCCTCCGTTCGTCTTCTTCCTTTGTTTTTAATATTGCCCTTGTCATGGTATCCGTTGCCAACCAGGATTCTTGAGACGTTAGCATTTCTTGGACTAGAGTTTTCGTTTGTAGCTTGGTGTGTGTTGTAGCTGTCCATTTGTCTCTCTCTGGGGTCCATCTGTCACATTCGAACATCGTGTGCATGACACTGTCCACGAGGCCGCAGTATTCGCATAGGTTATCAGGGGCTCTGCCAATGCTATTCAGATAGTCACGGAAGCATCCGTGGCCGGTGAGCGCTTGGGTGAGATAGTAGTTAACCTCTCCGTGCGTTCGTGTCACCCATGGTTCAAGTTGTGGTATTAAAAGCTTGGTCCACTGTCCCTTGTCTGCGGCACTCCAGTGGCTTTGCCACTCGTGGTAGAGCTTTGCACGAACCTGCTTCCTTCTCTTTTTGTTTGTTTCGTCGTCTTTTCTGCCGCGGGTCCAATAGAGTTCTGCCCTTTCCTCAATCATGTACTCTACTGGAGCTATTCCTGCGACCACAAGAACAGCATCTCTAGACACTGTCCTGTAAGCGCTGCACACCCGCAGAGCCATCCTCCTCTGCACCGCGGCAAGCTTATGCAGGTACGTTTTTATATATATTGCACTTGCCCAGACTGGTGCCCCATACAGCATTGTTGAGTGGGCAACAGTACACAACAGTTTCCTCTTGCTGCTGCTTGGACCACCAATATTTGGCAGCAGCATTTCAAGTGCCACAATTGTTTTAATAGTCTTTTGGGTTGCGTTTGTCACGTGCTCTTTGAAGGACAGCCGTCTGTCAATGTTTACTCCGAGGTACTTTATGGAGTTTTTTGGCACGATAGTGGTGCCCGCCACTATAATGCGTATTGGGCCTATTTTTCTTAATCCTGTGAGCAGCACAGCTTCCGTTTTATGTGGGGCCAGGCTCAGCCGCTTTTTTTCCATCCACTCATTTACTTGAGCTATAGCCGTGTTCGCTCGCCTCATTACATCTTTTTCGGTTGTCCCCGCCACCACCATAGCAAGATCATCAGCGAATCCAATGATTTCCGCACCGTGCGGCAGTTTCAATCTCAGGGCTCCATCGTACAGGATGTTCCACAGGGTAGGTCCCATTACTGAGCCCTGTGGGACACCGCTGTACACCTCGCGTTCCGCAGTCTGTCCATCCGCTTCTATACATACTCTTCGACATTGCAGATAACTGTGCACAAGCCTCAGTAGATAAGGTGGGAAGCCTCTCATTGTTACTTCCTGCATGATATCCTCCCATGCCGCCGAGTTAAACGCATTTTTCACATCTAATGTGATTAAAATACCAATCTTTCTTGTCCTACGTGTCCCCTCTGTAGCTTCCTTTGCCAGTTCCAACGCTCTCATAATGGCATCAACTGTCGACCTACCTTCCCTGAACCCAAACTGCTTTTCTGACAGATTAAAGCCTCTTTTGAGTTCCGCCTTTATCCTCGCTAACAGGAGATGTTCCAGCAGCTTGCCAGCGGTATCGAGGAGGCATAGGGGCCTGTAGGATGAGGGATCTTTCATTGACTTGTCCCCCTTCTTCAATAGTACTAGTTTTGCCCTCTTCCACACGTTTGGAAAGTTTCCGTCGATCATTATGTTGTTCATTACTTTTAGTATATGCTGTGGGCATCTGGACACTGCTATTTTTATGGCCTCAGGTGGTAGTCCATCAGGTCCAGGGGCTCTGTCATTACGCAGTCGGTTACCGGCTCTGGTGAGTTCTTCTGCCACGAATTCTTCAAACTCAGTTACTGGTGGTTGTTGCCATTTCATTTTCTCGTGCTTGGGGAAGAGTACGTCCACCACCTCCAGTGCCTTCTCCATTGAGATATGTTGATTTGGGAATCTTTGCTTGAGGTGCCGAGTGGCAATAGCGTAAGCATCCCCCCAGACATTATGATTTAGCTTCTGGCAGAGCTCACTCCAGTGTGCTTTCTTCGCGTCATTTATTTTCCTTCTGAGTTCTTTTTTTTCGTTTGTATGTGCCATTTTTAGGGTGGCTTCAATGTCTTTGTTTACATGTTTCTTACACATCCTCTGGTAGATGCGTCTTAAAGAAAGGCAGGACGTCCGCAGCCTCGCGATTTCGTCATTCCACCAGTAGTGTCGTTTTTGTCTGCTAATTATTTTCTTGGTGGGTAGTATTTCGTTACACGTCTGGGTGAGCGCAGCAACCATGTCCTCAGCTGTTTTGGGATTTTTCTTGTTAAACATTTTCTCCAGGGCATTTCCGAAGGTTTCCTGGTTTATCCTCCTCGTAGACCAACGCGTGTTGCATTTGCTGTAACGGGGGGGATTAGCTGGAGTTTGTATTATTCGATAAAACAAGTAATTGTGGTCACTCAGTGACTCCCTCTCCAAGACTTGCCACTCTTTCATCATTCCCGCGACTTTTTCAGAGGCAAACGTTACGTCCAGTATAGAACAGGCCTTTCCACGTTCAAAGGTTGGTTTATTACCCACATTGCATACCCGCAGGTCGAGTTCGGCTAACCAGTCCATAACCATATTGCCACGATTGTCCATTTTTGGGCATCCCCAATATGGGGATTTCGCGTTAAAATCCCCTCCGACTAGGACTTCCTTTCTTTGTGACCTTATATGACAGCTAAGGTCAACCAGTGTTTTGTCCAGTTTCTCAATGTTTTCGTTTGGAGACAAGTAACAGCTGTAGATGACAATCTGTTGCATCTCGATCCATACAAAGCCCACACCATTGCCACTGTCTAGAACTATGGGGTTCTGGCTTAGGACTTTGATAGCGGTGTCTTTGTTCTTGTCAGCAAACCAGTCTACCTCTATTAGTCTTTTGTTTGGTTCACTCACCAGTACGACGTCTATTTGGAGATCTGCAGTTGTCACATTTAAGAGGTCATGCGCAGAACGGCACCTCATCGCATTTAGCTGTATTATTCTAAGCTCTTTCTCGATTGTTGATTGCGCCTCGCCTCCGTCAGCGCCTTCCGGAATGCTGGACACGCTCCAGTATCTGCCCTATGTCCATGCTGTTGACAGATGGGGCAGTAGGGTTCCTGGTTGCAGTCTTTTGCTACATGCCCTTCTTGTCCACATCTCAGACACAGTTTTTGCCTGTCTACCCCTTTGCACTCTTTTACTGAATGTCCCATTTCCCAACACCTAGGGCATTTTTTAAGGTCAATTCTTTCCCGGACTCGGCATTGCACCAATCCTATTCTTATTCTTCCTTTTGCGGTCAGTATAGAAGCTTGTTCTTTCGGCAGCGTAACAGTGGCTACTTGGTTTCCTCCGTAGGCAGGTCTTAGGTTCGTCACTTTGATGAACGCTGTCTTGTCGTTAAGCTGTTCTTTGACAGCTTCCATCACCTCTTCCGCTGTGGTTACCGCATCTAGGTCTCTAATGTGTAGGACAACATCTGAGGACTTAACCCTTACTTCAGCCGTTGGCAGTTTTTTCCTAAGTTCTTCTCTCAGGGCGTTTGCCTTTCCTGCGTTAACCTCAAGCAGAAGTTCCCCTGTTTTGGACATCCTGGCTTGTGTGATTTTTGTCCCGGTCTCTTCGAGGTTCACATTGCTTCTCACCCTCTTGAGTAGATCAGCATATGCACAATCTTCGGCCTTTACAAATAGGACTTCTGTATTTCTATCCCTCCCTACTTTAGCATACGGCATTTCCCCGGTCTTTTGGACACCTTTCCTGCTGACTTCTGTCCATGCTTTTTCAATTGGTTTGTTTACCAGTGGTTCTGTTACTCTGGTTGCTTTAGGGGGATAGTCTCTTGTAGAATATACTCTGACCCTGATGTCTGTGTCGGCGAGGACAAATTCCATCGCCTTTTTTGCCATTTTCCAGTCCGCGGTGGTTGGTTTTAGTACTGATATTTGCTCCCTGCCATTTTTCTGCATAAGTGTTTTGAGCTTTTCGGTGCATTCAAAAAAAGTTCTTGTGTCAGGAGATTCCGAAGCCAGCTTTCTAGTTACCATTTGGTAGATATAGCGTTCATTAGTTTTTATTTCGCCGTCAGCGTCTGGTGCACCTATGGTATGTTTCAAGTACACCACTCCACCTGTTGTTGGGCTTTGTTTGGCCAGCTCCCCAGGGCAGGCGTACGCCTCAGCAAGGGTTTTAGGTACTCCTTTGTCTGGGAATAGGTCCTCTGTGGTGCCCCATGCCAGGTCCCAGTCTGTAGTAGATGTCATTATATTACCATGCCCTTCCCTCACTATACGGAAAGTTTCCAGTGGCCAGTCTTTCTTGGCTACCTCTTGGAAGTCCTCATAGGTGGACCCTCTTCTTATTTCTTCACGAAGGATTTCAATGTAATTATTTTTCTCCTCGTCCTCTGTTGTAGTTTGCGTACTTTCGTCACATGCGTGTGTTTTTTTTTCTGGGTCACTTGGTTCAGTTTGAGTGCTGGACTCCTCCATACACGACATCCTTGCTTGAACCTCGACGTCGAAGGTTATCTTCTCGACCGGCTCGTATCGGTGCTGCTCCAGCCAGGCAGCTACCGAGTCACGCGAGAAGACGTTAGCCGTCCTCTTTACTCTCGCTGCTACCTCCTTTACTTCTCTCTTAGTACTTGGACAAGCCGCAATGGCTTTTTCTAAGTCCTCTACCTGTTTTGTCAGAGCCCCAATTGTCTCCACAATCGTGAAGACAATCGGGCACTCAGTTTTCTTATAAGGCTTAATGTCATCAGTTGATAGCCTATCTGCCACTTTCCGTTTTTTTGAAGCCTCCCCAATGGAGTGGCTCCTCACATGTCCCAATCTGTTTTTTGTTGTTTCCACTGCGACCCCACTTTTACCAGATTTGGTAACAAAAGACTCCATTCCTAAGTCCCCTGCCACATGGAATTCTAAATGGGATGAATTGTTTGCTGTTTAAAATTAAAAAATGGTCCCCACAGCCCGTTTCGAACCCGGCCGAATCCGGCACTCGCGAAACCACAGTCGTGTGTTGCACTCACTGCTCCACTAAAGTTTTAATAAAACAAGCGAACGAGTGTAATGTGTTTCTCAAATTATCTGTTTTTCTTTAATTCTTTTTTTCCCACCTGTTTTTTTTTTATCGCCTCGCGGCGACAAAAATTTGCAGTCACAAAAACTTTTATAGTTAATTGGCTTAGTCAATGTTTAAAAACTCACCTAGCTGTATGCTAAAAGGTTCACTGTATATAACACAACAAAAACGGCAATGAGCATGCACGGGTTTTAATTAAAAGCCATTTCATAATCAATCTCAAAATAAAGGAAAAATAACAAGAAAATAAAAAAGTTAATTCCAAACCAAAAAAAAAAAAAACTATAGATAATTCCAAACCAATAATAATAATCAAAACTAAAAAAAAGACAATTCCAAAAACTCTTATATATATAACACCATATATGATACAAAACCGAAAAAATAACTGCACTCAAAACAGATACACAAAACTTGCACGGAGCACTTGAGAACACGTCCGCTCGCCACTACTTCTCGATAGCGACAGACAAGACTAGACAGACAAGACTAGACAGACAAGACTAGACAGACAAGACTAGACAGACAAGACTAGACAGACAAGACTAGACAGACAAGACTAGACAGACAAGACTAGACAGACAAGACTAGACAGACAAGACTAGACAGACAAGACTAGACAGACAAGACTAGACAGACAAGACTAGACAGACAAGACTAGACAGACAAGACTAGACAGACAAGACTAGACAGACAAGACTAGACAGACAAGACTAGACAGACAAGACTAGACAGACAAGACTAGACAGACAAGACTAGACAGACAAGACTAGACAGACAAGACTAGACAGACAAGACTAGACAGACAAGACTAGACAGACAAGACTAGACAGACAAGACTAGACAGACAAGACTAGACAGACAAGACTAGACAGACAAGACTAGACAGACAAGACTAGACAGACAAGACTAGACAGACAAGACTAGACAGACAAGACTAGACAGACAAGACTAGACAGACAAGACTAGACAGACAAGACTAGACAGACAAGACTAGACAGACAAGACTAGACAGACAAGACTAGACAGACAAGACTAGACAGACAAGACTAGACAGACAAGACTAGACAGACAAGACTAGACAGACAAGACTAGACAGACAAGACTAGACAGACAAGACTAGACAGACAAGACTAGACAGACAAGACTAGACAGACAAGACTAGACAGACAAGACTAGACAGACAAGACTAGACAGACAAGACTAGACAGACAAGACTAGACAGACAAGACTAGACAGACAAGACTAGACAGACAAGACTAGACAGACAAGACTAGACAGACAAGACTAGACAGACAAGACTAGACAGACAAGACTAGACAGACAAGACTAGACAGACAAGACTAGACAGACAAGACTAGACAGACAAGACTAGACAGACAAGACTAGACAGACAAGACTAGACAGACAAGACTAGACAGACAAGACTAGACAGACAAGACTAGACAGACAAGACTAGACAGACAAGACTAGACAGACAAGACTAGACAGACAAGACTAGACAGACAAGACTAGACAGACAAGACTAGACAGACAAGACTAGACAGACAAGACTAGACAGACAAGACTAGACAGACAAGACTAGACAGACAAGACTAGACAGACAAGACTAGACAGACAAGACTAGACAGACAAGACTAGACAGACAAGACTAGACAGACAAGACTAGACAGACAAGACTAGACAGACAAGACTAGACAGACAAGACTAGACAGACAAGACTAGACAGACAAGACTAGACAGACAAGACTAGACAGACAAGACTAGACAGACAAGACTAGACAGACAAGACTAGACAGACAAGACTAGACAGACAAGACTAGACAGACAAGACTAGACAGACAAGACTAGACAGACAAGACTAGACAGACAAGACTAGACAGACAAGACTAGACAGACAAGACTAGACAGACAAGACTAGACAGACAAGACTAGACAGACAAGACTAGACAGACAAGACTAGACAGACAAGACTAGACAGACAAGACTAGACAGACAAGACTAGACAGACAAGACTAGACAGACAAGACTAGACAGACAAGACTAGACAGACAAGACTAGACAGACAAGACTAGACAGACAAGACTAGACAGACAAGACTAGACAGACAAGACTAGACAGACAAGACTAGACAGACAAGACTAGACAGACAAGACTAGACAGACAAGACTAGACAGACAAGACTAGACAGACAAGACTAGACAGACAAGACTAGACAGACAAGACTAGACAGACAAGACTAGACAGACAAGACTAGACAGACAAGACTAGACAGACAAGACTAGACAGACAAGACTAGACAGACAAGACTAGACAGACAAGACTAGACAGACAAGACTAGACAGACAAGACTAGACAGACAAGACTAGACAGACAAGACTAGACAGACAAGACTAGACAGACAAGACTAGACAGACAAGACTAGACAGACAAGACTAGACAGACAAGACTAGACAGACAAGACTAGACAGACAAGACTAGACAGACAAGACTAGACAGACAAGACTAGACAGACAAGACTAGACAGACAAGACTAGACAGACAAGACTAGACAGACAAGACTAGACAGACAAGACTAGACAGACAAGACTAGACAGACAAGACTAGACAGACAAGACTAGACAGACAAGACTAGACAGACAAGACTAGACAGACAAGACTAGACAGACAAGACTAGACAGACAAGACTAGACAGACAAGACTAGACAGACAAGACTAGACAGACAAGACTAGACAGACAAGACTAGACAGACAAGACTAGACAGACAAGACTAGACAGACAAGACTAGACAGACAAGACTAGACAGACAAGACTAGACAGACAAGACTAGACAGACAAGACTAGACAGACAAGACTAGACAGACAAGACTAGACAGACAAGACTAGACAGACAAGACTAGACAGACAAGACTAGACAGACAAGACTAGACAGACAAGACTAGACAGACAAGACTAGACAGACAAGACTAGACAGACAAGACTAGACAGACAAGACTAGACAGACAAGATTAGACAGACAAGACTAGACAGACAAGACTAGACAGACAAGACTAGACAGACAAGACTAGACAGACAAGACTTTTTTTTTTCTTCTTGGTGGGGACGTAGCAAGCACGATAGACGTTAACTTGTCAAGTGGCCCCCCTGAATCACGAGCATCTTGGTACCGCTATAAACATTTCCTCAAGATGTCGCTGTACTTAAAGTACTTGTCCATTCCTACATCCCCCATTCACATCAGTGTTTAGGGGTTCAGAATTTATTTCTATATATGTCTTGTTTCGTTCTTTCGTCCTTCTCTTTACCGCTGATTATGTTTTGTAACATCTCTTCGGAGTACGCCCAGTCGGTAGGCGATCTAAGCATTATATCAACTAATGTTGTCACTGTTAGTTCGGATTGTGTCTGGTTTATCCATATATCTCTCTCTGGGGACCATCGGTCGCACTCAAAAATAGTGTGCTGGACACTATCTGTGCAGCCACAGTATATGCACAGATTGTGTGCTGTGCTGCCGATGTGGCAGGTGTATTCTTTAAAAGAGCCATGGCCGCTGAGTGCCTGGGTTATATAATAGCTAACCTCCCCGTGTTGCCTTGTAGCCCATGGTTCTATCTGTGGGATAAGAAGCCTAGTCCACGACCCGAATTTAGCGTTGCTCCACATTCGTTGCCATTTTTGAAACGTTTGCGCCCTAGCGTTTTTTCTTCTTTCCTTCTTGTTTGTCACGGTTAGATCGTTTCTTGCTTTATGAAGCAGCACTCTTTCTTCAATGGTGCACTCTATTGGCGGGATACCAGCTATCATAAGTACAGCATCTCTTGATATCGTCCTATACGCGCTGCAGACTCTTATTGCTATTTTGCGCTGGAGTGAAGTTAGCATTTTCCTTATGTTAGATTTTTCTATGGCGTTAGCCCACACCGGGGCGCCATACAAGATGTTAGAGTGAACTACGGCAGCAAGCATTCTTCTTTTGCTGCTTTTTGGACCACCTACCTTAGGCTTTAATTTTTCTAAGGCCTTGGTTATTTTAGCAGCTTTAGTCGTCACCTGTTTGATGTGTTCTTTGAAGGATAGTTGCCTGTCAATAATTATCCCTAGATATTTTATATATTCTTTAGGGATTATTGTCTCTCCTTTCACTTTAAATTTTATGGGTCCTATCTTCCTTTGGACCGTAAGAAGAACAGCTTCTGTTTTCTCCGCTGCCAATTTAAGCCTTTTGTCCTCCAGCCAGTTGCCCACAATTTTGATGGCCATATTAGCCCTATCCATCAACTCGTTCTCTGTCCTTCCGGTTGCCACAATGGCTAAGTCATCAGCGAAGCCAACAATTTCTATGCCGTAGGGTAGTCTTAGCCTTAGTACGCCATCATATAAGATGTTCCAAAGCGTAGGGCCCATAACGGAACCCTGCGGCACACCACTGGTTACCTCGCATTCTGCGGATTCTCCGCCTGTTTCTATTATTATTTTTCTATTAGACAGGTAGCTGCCAATAAGGCGCAAGATGTACGAGGAAATTTTCCTTTCTTGAAGCTCTGTCATAATATCTCTCCAGGCTGCCGAATTGAAGGCATTTTGAACATCTAATGTTATGAGCGCGCTCATCTTCTTTGTTCTCTGTGTGCCAGCTGAAAGTTTTTTGTTGGCTTCTAGGACCCTCAAAACAGCATCCACGGTAGACCGTCCCTCTCGAAACCCATACTGCTTATCTGAAAGATTTTTGCGTTTTTTGAGTTCTTCCTTTAGTCTTGAGAGCAGTAGCTGTTCCAGTAGTTTCCCTGTTACATCAAGTAAGCATATTGGACGGAATGAGGTTGGTAGGTCTGTGGGTTTATTGCCTTTTCTAAGTAAAACCAGCTTTGCCTTTCTCCAACATTCTGGAAATTTGCCGTCTGCCATAATTTTGTTCAAAGTTTTCAGGACGACTTCTGGATGCATATTTGATGCAATTTTTATGGCTTCTGGTGGGAGGTTATCTAGTCCTGGCGCTCTACCATTTTTGAGGCGTTTGCTGGCCCTATTTAGTT
>CALYMW010000100.1:0-22348 GCA_944588485.1 Phosphuga atrata
GTCTTGTCTGTATAGTCTTGTCTGTATAGTCTTGTCTGTCTAGTCTTGTCTGTATAGTCTTGTCTGTCTAGTCTTGTCTGTCTAGTCTTGTCTGTCTAGTCTTGTCTGTCTAGTCTTGTCTGTCTAGTCTTGTCTCTCTTGTCTTGTCTGTCTAGTCTTGTCTGTCTAGTCTTGTCTGTCTAGTCTTGTCTGTCTAGTCTTGTCTGTCTAGTCTTGTCTGTCCAGTCTTGTCTGTCTAGTTTTGTCTGTCTAGTTTTGTCTGTCTAGTCTTGTCTGTCTAGTCTTGTCTGTCTAGTCTTGTCTGTCTAGTCTTGTCTGTCTAGTCTTGTCTGTCTAGTCTTGTCTGTCTAGTCTTGTCTGTCTAGTCTTGTCTGTCTAGTCTTGTCTGTCTAGTCTTGTCTGTCTAGTCTTGTCTGTCTAGTCTTGTCTGTCTAGTCTTGTCTGTCTAGTCTTGTCTGTCTAGTCTTGTCTGTCTAGTCTTGTCTGTCTAGTCTTGTCTGTCTAGTCTTGTGTCTCTAGTCTTGTCGGTCTAGTCTTGTCTGTCTAGTCTTGTCTCTCTAGTATTGTCTGTCTAGTCTTGTCTGTCTAGTCTTGTCTGTCTAGTCTTGTCTGTCTAGTCTTGTCTGTCTAGTCTTGTCTGTCTAGTCTTGTCTGTCTAGTCTTGTCTGTCTAGTCTTGTCTGTCTAGTCTTGTCTGTCTAGTCTTGTCTGTCTAGTCTTGTCTGTCTAGTCTTGTCTGTCTAGTCTTGTCTGTCTAGTCTTGTCTGTCTAGTCTTGTCTGTCTAGTCTTGTCTGTCTAGTCTTGTCTGTCTGGTCTTGTCTGTCTGGTCTTGTCTGTCTGGTCTTGTCTGTCTGGCCTTGTCTGTCTAGTCTTGTCTGTCTAGTCTTGTCTGTCTAGTCTTGTCTGTCTAGTCTTGTCTGTCTAGTCTTGTCTGTCTAGTCTTGTCTGTCTAGTCTTGTCTGTCTAGTCTTGTCTGTCTAGTCTTGTCTGTCTAGTCTTGTCTGTCTAGTCTTGTCTGTCTAGTCTTGTCTGTCTAGTCTTGTCTGTCTAGTCTTGTCTGTCTAGTCTTGTCTGTCTAGTCTTGTCTGTCTAGTCTTGTCTGTCTAGTCTTGTCTGTCTAGTCTTGTCTGTCTAGTCTTGTCTGTCTAGTCTTGTCTGTCTAGTCTTGTCTTTTTTTTTTTTTTTTTTTTTTTTTTTTTTTGTGGAGGACGTAGCAAGCACATTCTGTTAACTTGACAAGTGGCCCTCCTGGAATCACGAGCATCTTGGTACCGCTGCAAGCATAACCTCAAGATGTCGTTGTACGATAGAATTCTAAATTTTTTATCCATACATCCCCCTATCACTATGAGTGTTTAGGGGTTCTGGAACTTAATTATTGTTTTTTTCTGTTTATTTTTGCCACTGCATCTGTCGTTGTTCGTCGAGTTCTTTTTGTGTGATAATCTGTCTTATCATGTTTTCCGTATATGACCAGTATTGTGCTGATTTAAGCATTACGTCCACCAGTGTATGTACTTCGAGCGTCAAATTTGTCTGTTTCATCCACTTTTCTCTTTCTGGGGTCCACCTTTCGCATTCGAAAATGGTATGTTGTGCGGTGTCTGCGTTCCCACAATACACACAATAGTCGTCGGAGGCCCTGCCGATCCTATGCAAGTACTCCCGGAAACATCCGTGGCCGCTGAGAGCCTGTGTTAGGTGATAGGAAAGATCTCCATGCTGGCGTGTTGCCCATAATTTCACACAGGGTATTAGGAGTCTCGTCCAGGGGCCTTTTTCAGATGAGCTCCAGTTCTTTTGCCATAGTGCAAACATTTGGTCCTTTGCGCTTCTTCTGTAGTGTTCTCTGTTTGTGGAGTTTCTGGTCTTGTACAATTCCACTCTTTCCTGTATTTGATATTCTATCGGTGCAACTCCAGCGATGACTAGTACGGCGTCCCTAGATATTGTTCTGTATGCGCTGCATACTCGAATGGCCATTTTTCTTTGTACAGAAGCGAGCATGTTCTTAATGTTTGTTTTAGTAACGGCTCTTGCCCAGACCGGAGCTCCGTACAGCATAGTTGATTGGACCACCGAGCAGAGCAGCCTTCTCTTACTACTTTTTGGACCACTAGTATTGGGCATTAGTTTTTCCAAAGCTGAGGTAGTTTTAAGGGCCTTTGCCGTAATTCTTTTGACGTGTTCCTTGAAGGAGAGCTTTCTGTCAATGGTTACTCCCAGATATGTAATTGCTTCTTTGGGAGTGATTTCTACCTCTTTAATTTTAAAAGTAATAGGTCCAACGGTTCTGTTGCCTATTAACAGTACAGCTTCTGTTTTTTGGGGAGCTAATTTTAATCTTTTTTTTCCCAGCCATTCATCCACTTGTTTCATGGCCATATTTGCGCGACTCATTATCTCTTCCTCTGTCTTCCCTATTGCAACAATGGCTAGGTCGTCGGCGAATCCTATTATTTGCACTCCGTCCGGCAAAATTAGTCTCAACACGCCGTCGTACATGATATTCCACAATGTAGGACCCAGGACTGAGCCCTGTGGAACACCACTGTACACTTCGTAATCAGCGATTTCAGAGCCAACTTCGAATAAAATTCTCCTGTTGGATAGATAGCTGCGAAGTAGTCTCAACAGGTATGGGGCAAAGTTTCTACTAGTCAGTTCTTCCATGATATTTTGCCATGCGACCGAGTTGAATGCGTTTTTCACATCGAGGGTTATCAATGCGCTAATCTTTCGTGTTGCCCGCGTGCCAGCTGAGGCATTCTCTGCTATTCCAACAACTCTCATTATAGCATCTACCGTCGACCTTCTTTCCCTGAACCCATATTGTCTGTCCGAGAGCTGTTTGCCTTTATCAAGCTCTGTCTTGATTCTATCAAGCAACATCTGTTCAAGGAGCTTTCCTGCGACATCCAGTAAGCAAATGGGGCGATAGGAGGCAGGCTCTTGTATAGGTTTTTCTCCCTTTCTTAGGAGCACCAGGTTGGCCTTTTTCCACTTTTCTGGGAAAATTCCGCTTCTTAGAATTCTGTTCATTGTTTCTAAAATGAAGTTTGGCTGGCTGTTTACCACAATTTTGATAATTTCTGGAGGAAGGTTATCTGGGCCTGGTGTTCTGCCGTTTCTAAGTCGTTTAGTGGCGCTAAGTAGTTCTTCCCTAGAGAATTCCAATACTTCGCTTACTTCAGGTAGTTCCCATTCTAGCTTTTCGTGAGTTGGAAAGAGGACCTTCACAACTTCTATCATCTGTTCCATCGTTAGTTGCACGTTCGGGTGCCTTACCTTGAGCTCCCGTGTGGCAATGGAATACGCGTCACCCCACACATTTGTGTCAATTTTGTTGCAAAGTTGTCGCCAGTGTTCCCTTTTGGCTTGGTAGATCTCAGTACGTAGCGCCTTTTTCGATGTGGAATACAAGTTTCTATGCATTTCTACTGACTCTGCGTTTGCCTTTCTTTTAAGTTTCCGCTGGTAGGTACGTCTTGCGGCAATACACGAGGCTCTCATTTCAGCGATTTTATCGCTCCACCAATATACTTGTTTTCCTTTCCCATGTTTTTTCCTCGGGACAAGAGTGGCATTACATATTCTCTCCAAGGCTGAGATTAGTTCTTCTGGGGATCGTTCGTTTGTGACGTTTACTTCCTCTTCCAGTCTATTTATAAATTTTTCTTCATTCATATTTTTTATATGCCAACCTTTGTGATTTTTGATGTAGCTCGCCAATTTGGGATAAACATCTACAGTTATTTGAAAGAATATGTACTTGTGGTCACTTAACGTTTCCCGCGTGAGTACCTGCCAGTTTTTAATGTTCCCTACCAATTTCCCCGAAGTAAGAGTTATGTCCAATATGGAGGAGCTGCTCCTGCGTTCGAAAGTGGGTGAATTTCCTATATTGCATACGTATAAGTCTAGCTCTGCCACCCAGTCCAGCACAATGTCTCCTCGCTTATCAGTAGTTGGGCATCCCCAGTATGGGGATTTCGCATTAAAGTCCCCCCCCCACTACCGTAGGTTTTGTTTTGTTCCTTATTTCCTGGCTAAGCGCGGCCAGCGATAGCTCTAGTTTTTGTAGGCTGTCGTTTGGTGATAGATAGCAGCTGACTACGATTATTTCGTCGAGCTCGATCCACACAAATCCTATCCCACTTCCATAGTTTCTAACGGGTATATTTGGATTATTAAGCATAATAGCTGAATCCTTCCTTTGATCGGCGAACCAATCTCCCTTGACTGCCTTTTTGTTCGGTTCACTGATTAAGATGATATCCACTTTCATTTCATGAGCTGTGGCCTTCATTAGGTCTTGAGCAGCTCGACTGCGCATCGCGTTTATTTGCAGGAACTGTAAGGTCATTTCTGCTCATTTTTTCTGCGCCTAGCCTCCGTCAGCGCCTTTCTAAAAGCCGGGCACACTCCCGAGTGTGCTCTGTGACCCTCCACATTGCATATGGGACAAAACTCGTTTTCCTTGCAGTCCTGTGCAGTATGTCCATCACGCGCGCATCTAAGACACAACTTTTGCCTGTCCGGTCCATTGCATTCCCTGGCAAAATGTCCCGGTTGCCAGCATCTGTAGCATTTGGTGACGTTTATACGCTCCTGAATTCGGCACTGAACCATCCCTATTCTCACTCTTCTTGTTTCCACCAGAGTAGCAGCTAGAGACTTTGGGACTGCGACAGTTGCTATTTGGCTATCTCCGTATGCAGGTCTTAGATTTCTCACCTTAATTTCACCATTTTCGCCACCGGGTTGTTCTCTTATTGCCTGTATTATCTCTTCAGGTGTAGTAACTGCATCCAGGTCTTTAATGTGCAATATTACGTCTGCGGACTTGACGCGTACTTGGACCATCGGACATTTTTTTTCTAGTTCTTCTTTTAGTCCTTGGGCTTTGCCGTCTTTCAACTCCAATAATAGTTCGCCTGATTTGGTTTTCCGTGCTCTAGTGATAGCCGCTCCTGAACTTTTTGGGTCAACCTCTGTCCTTACCATTTTAAGGAGGTCAGCGTATTGCCGGCCCGCGTCTTTGATAAGAATAGCTTCCGTGTTTTTGTTTCTTACTCTACTTTTTTGTTCTTTGGACCACTGGCCATCTTGCTTTCCAGCAGATTGTGCGTCTGTGCTTTTAGTACTTGGCTTTTTTGGGCAGTATACTCTCACTTTTATGTCAGTTGTTGCAAACACAAATTCTATTAACTTCTTTGCGATTTGCCAGTCTACTTTGGCTGGCTTATGTAACGCCAAGCTCTTCCTACCATTTTTTTCACTGATGACTTTTAGCTGTTGTAGACAGTCAAATAGGTTTTTTAAGTCAGCCGTTTCCGCTGTAGGTTCTTTAGACACCATCTGGTATATGTACCGACCTGAGTTGGTAATATGGCCGGTTTCATCTGGAATCCCAATAGTGTGTCGTAAATATACTACTTTTCCTACTTCTGGTTTTTGCTTTTCTAACTCCTCCGGTCTGGCGTACGCTTCGGATAGCGCTTTGGGCACACCTTGGTCCGGGTACAGGTTCACGTCAACGCACCAGGCAATGTCCCACTCGCTGGATGTTGCCAGTGCACTGCCGTGTCCCTCCTTTACCCTGCGATATGTCATTTTGGGCCAATCTTTTGCAGCGACCGCCTTGAACTCTTCATATGTTGTTCCAGCGTCTATTTGTTGGTGAAGTTCCTCCATTTGTTTTTCTTCCTTTTCGCTAGCTGTCTGTGTGCTAGCGTTGCAGGTTGTTGCACGTTTGTATTGTTCCTCCCTGCTCGCCTCCCTTGTTTGAACTTCAACGTCGAAGGTTAACTTCTGGATAGGCTCGAATCGGTGCTGTTCTAGCCAGCTAGCGACCGAATCGCGTGAGAAAACGTTTGCAGACTTCTTGACTCTGGTTGAAATCTCCCTAACTTCCCTTTTGGTACTTGGACTAGCCGCGATAGCCTTTTCCAAGTCATCCACCTGTTTGGTTAGAGCCCCGATAGCCTCCAGGATAGTGAAGACAATTCGGCACTCGGTCTTCTTATAAGGCTCAATAGTATCATCAGTAGAGAGTCTATCTGCCACTTTGCGCTTTTTTGTAGCCTCTCCTATGGATTGGCTCCTCATATGTCCCAATCTATTCTTTGTAGTTTCCCCTGCCACCCCGCACTTACCAGCTTTGGTAACAAAAGAGTCCATCGCAAATCCCCTGCCACATAGGGTTTTGGATGGAATCAGTTATTAGTTGAAATGTTTAAATTAATTTTGCCGGAAGCTGGTTTCGAACCCGGCACACGCGAATCCACAGTCGTGCGTTGCACTGACTGCGCCACTACGGTTTTGTTCGACAAAGCGGGCGAGAATAAATATGTTCTTAAATTTAACTGTTTTCTTTACTTCTTTTTTCTGTTCCAGCTTATTCTTATCGCCTCTTGGCGATAAAAATTTTCACAGTCACAACCTTTTTAGTTTGTTAGCTTGCAAAATCTGTGTCTGTGTCTTGTCTGTCTAGTCTTGTCTGTCTAGTCTTGTCTGTCTAGTCTTGTCTGTCTAGTCTTGTCTGTCTAGTCTTGTCTGTCTAGTCTTGTCTGTCTAGTCTTGTCTGTCTAGTCTTGTCTGTCTAGTCTTGTCTGTCTAGTCTTGTCTGTCTAGTCTTGTCTGTCTAGTCTTGTCTGTCTAGTCTTGTCTGTCTAGTCTTGTCTGTCTAGTCTTGTCTGTCTAGTCTTGTCTGTCTAGTCTTGTCTGTCTAGTCTTGTCTGTCTAGTCTTGTCTGTCTAGTCTTGTCTGTCTAGTCTTGTCTGTCTAGTCTTGTCTGTCTAGTCTTGTCTGTCTGGTCTTGTCTGTCTGGTCTTGTCTGTCTAGTCTTGTCTGTCTAGTCTTGTCTGTCTAGTCTTGTCTGTCTAGTCTTGTCTGTCTAGTCTTGTCTGTCTAGTCTTGTCTGTCTAGTCTTGTCTGTCTAGTCTTGTCTGTCTAGTCTTGTCTGTCTAGTCTTGTCGTCTAGTCTTGTCTGTCTAGTCTTGTCTGTCTAGTCTTGTCTGTCTAGTCTTGTCTGTCTAGTCTTCTCTGTCTAGTCTTGTCTGTCTAGTCTTGTCTGTCTAGTCTTGTCTGTCTAGTCTTGTCTGTCTAGTCTTGTCTGTCTAGTCTTGTCTGTCTAGTCTTGTCTTTCTAGTCTTGTCTGTCTAGTCTTGTCTGTCTAGTCTTGTCTGTCTAGTCTTGTCTGTCTAGCCTTGTCTGTCTAGTCTTGTCTGTCTAGTCTTGTCTGTCTAGTCTTGTCTGTCTAGTCTTGTCTGTCTAGTCTTGTCTGTCTAGTCTTGTCTGTCTAGTCTTGTCTGTCTAGTCTTGTCTGTCTAGTCTTGTCTGTCTAGTCTTGTCTGTCTAGTCTTGTCTGTCTAGTCTTGTCTGTCTAGTCTTGTCTGTCTAGTCTTGTCTGTCTAGTCTTGTCTGTCTAGTCTTGTCTGTCTAGTCTTGTCTGTCTAGTCTTGTCTGTCTAGTCTTGTCTGTCTAGTCTTGTCTGTCTAGTCTTGTCTGTCTAGTCTTGTCTGTCTAGTCTTGTCTGTCTAGTCTTGTCTGTCTAGTCTTGTCTGTCTAGTATTGTCTGTCTAGTCTTGTCTGTCTAGTCTTGTCTGTCTAGTCTTGTCTGTCTAGTCTTGTCTGTCTAGTCTTGTCTGTCTAGTCTTGTCTGTCTAGCCTTGTCTGTCTAGTCTTGTCTGTCTAGTCTTGTCTGTCTAGTCTTGTCTGTCTAGTCTTGTCTGTCTAGTATTGTCTGTCTAGTCTTGTCTGTCTAGTCTTGTCTGTCTAGTCTTGTCTGTCTAGTCTTATCTGTCTAGTCTTGTCTGTCTAGTCTTGTCTGTCTAGTCTTGGCTGTCTAGTCTTGTCTGTCTAGTCTTGTCTGTCTAGTCTTGTCTGTCTAGTCTTGTCTGTCTAGTCTTGTCTGTCTAGTCTTGTCTGTCTAGTCTTGTCTGTCTAGTCTTGTCTGTCTAGTCTTGTCTGTCTAGTCTTGTCTGTCAAGTCTTGTCTGTCTAGTCTTGTCTGTCTAGTCTTATCTGTCTAGTCTTGTCTGTCTAGTCTTGTCTGTCTAGTCTTGTCTGTCTAGTCTTGTCTGTCTAGTCTTGTCTGTCTAGTCTTGTCTGTCTAGTCTTGTCTGTCTAGTCTTGTCTGTCTAGTCTTGTCTGTCTAGTCTTGTCTGTCTAGTCTTGTCTGTCTAGTCTTGTCTGTCTAGTCTTGTCTGTCTAGTCTTGTCTGTCTAGTCTTGTCTGTCTAGTCTTGTCTGTCTAGTCTTGTCTGTCTAGTCTTGTCTGTCTAGTCTTGTCTGTCTAGTCTTGTCTGTCTAGTCTTGTCTGTCTAGTCTTGTCTGTCTAGTCTTGTCTGTCTAGTCTTGTCTGTCTAGTCTTGTCTGTCTAGTCTTGTCTGTCTAGTCTTGTCTGTCTAGTCTTGTCTGTCTAGTCTTCTCTGTCTAGTCTTGTCTGTCTAGTCTTGTCTGTCTAGTCTTGTCTGTCTAGTCTTGTCTGTCTAGTCTTGTCTGTCTAGTCTTGTCTGTCTAGTCTTGTCTGTCTAGTCTTGTCTGTCTAGTCTTGTCTGTCTAGTCTTGTCTGTCTAGTCTTGTCTGTCTAGTCTTGTCTGTCTAGTCTTGTCTGTCTAGTCTTGTCTGTCAAGTCTTGTCTGTCTAGTCTTGTCTGTCTAGTCTTGTCTGTCTAGTCTTGTCTGTCTAGTCTTGTCTGTCTAGTCTTGTCTGTCTAGTCTTGTCTGTCTAGTCTTGTCTGTCTAGTCTTGTCTGTCTAGTCTTGTCTGTCTAGTCTTGTCTGTCTAGTCTTGTCTGTCTAGTCTTGTCTGTCTAGTCTTGTCTGTCTAGTCTTGTCTGTCTAGTCTTGTCTGTCTAGTCTTGTCTGTCTAGTCTTGTCTGTCTAGTATTGTCTGTCTAGTCTTGTCTGTCTAGTCTTGTCTGTCTAGTCTTGTCTGTCTAGTCTTGTCTGTCTAGTCTTGTCTGTCTAGACGCGTACGAGACGCGGAAGCGAGTAGACGTGCAGCCGAGTGCTCCACATGTTTGTGATTAATAAGTTGGTTTATAAGTTTTTATTTAAGTTATTTATTGGTTTTAAGTTATTTAATTGCAATACAGGTTAGTGCATTTTGGTTTGTTTCTTTCTCTTTGTAGAGATTTACTGTTGCTTTAATAACGGCGTTTTTTAGTTTTCTTAAATTGTAAGTTAAATAGTTTTGTCACAGCACGTGGCGTGAGTTTTTTATATTCATAAAATTCTTACTATTTTCTTTCCGCTCCTTATCTCGTGTATACGGAGATAAGGATAATTCAACGCCGCAGACGTTTTTGCATTTACTGTAGCACTTTATCATTTATATTTTGTGGAGGATTCACTATGGATTTTTTCACAAAACAAAAAATATGTAGGGGTGTAGGGGAAATGGACAGTCGGGCGAGAAGCCAATCTATTGGGGAAACCAATAAAAAGCGGAAAGTGGCAGACCGATCCACGGACGATGTGGGCGCGTACAAGAAGACGGAGTGCTCGATCGCTTTTACAATCGTGGAAGCGATTGGAGCACTTACCAGACAAGTTGAGGACTTGGAAAGGGCTATTGCTGGTGGCAGTAGCACTAAGAAGGAAGTTAAAGACGCGGCAGCACGAGTTAAAAAGACAACTAATGTCTTTTCTCGCAACTCCGTGACCACTTGGCTGGAAGAGCACCGTTTCCTGCCCGTTGAAAAGGTGCTATACGACACCGAAGACCAAACAGTAAGTGTGGCATGCAAGGAAGTCAGCACCCAAACGGAGGCTGAACGTAGTATCGCCAGTGCGCTGAAGCCGGGCATGAATGTGCAGGAGTACATGTCCCTGGCCAGGGAGAGGTGGTCCGAGGACGCCTTCACTGTGGTGAAGATGGCTAAGGGCTCTCCTCTGGTCAGGGACGAGGATGTACTCCTGTTGGTTGCAGGAGAGAAAGGGGATAACTGTGGACAACTGGGCTGGGGGATGCTCGACCAGCTTCCCCAGACCAAGCGGGTGGCTGAAGGCTTGAATGTAGGCTCCGTGGCCTACATCAAGAGCGAGAATGTTGTATGCATGGGAGGCGATTAGTCGTTGGACTCCGAGAGGAAGTACCACTTCATCGCCCGTCTGGATGATAATAAGGTCGAGGGCGCCGAAGAAAAGGCGTTCGAGACCTTATTAAGAATGAAAGGTCTTTGTGAGAAGACTGAGAGAAAGAGGTTCGCTATCGGTGTGGCTGGTAACCTTAATATGTGGCTGGTACGAAAGATGGCTGAATGCGTGTGGCGTGGCACAGGAGTTGAGATAACCCTGTGCTGGATGAATGCGGAGGGCCAAAAGCCCAGAGTGAAAGGGGCCGGAGGCACCAGAAAGGCAGAAACCTTACTGGTGAGGAGGGCAGAGGGTGTTTCTTACGCCCATATGGTGAATCTCCTTAAGAAGGAAGTTGATATGGATGATATTAATGTAAGGGCGATGAGGAAAACTCACGCTGGAGACCTCATCGTCAGAGTGAATGATGATGGGGAAAAGAAGCGACTGGCAGAGCGAATGGCCCTAGTGACTGAGGCTGTAAGGGATGTCAGGACGGAGGTGGGGCTCAGAAGTGTCCTTGTTAGCGGCATGGATGAGGCTACCACCACCGATGAGGTGAAAGGAGCCATTCAGAAGGCAGCTGAATGTAAGGAATGTGTGGTAAAGTCTCTCCGCACAGTGCGCGGAGGGGCCAGTATGGCAGTTGTCACTCTTCCAGTAAGAGCGGCACAAACCATACTGGAGAAAGGCAGAATAAAAGTTGGATGGATCATGTGCCGAGTGACCGAAGACAAGAAGCCGATCAGGTGCTACAGATGCCTTGGCTTTGGGCACCTGGCGGCAGCATGCAAGGGAATTGAGAGAAAGAATGCGTGTTTGCGATGCGATGAAAGTGGGCACAAAGCACACGAGTGCACGGCCAAAGAGGCTAAGTGCTTCGTGTGCGGAGTGAGTGGGCACAGGGCGGACTCCATGAACTGTCCTGCGTACAGGAAACTGTGCAGGGAAAGTATGAAAGGGACGTCCCAAAGAAACAGATTATGCTAGTATTGCAGACGAACTCAAATAGGAGTGCGGCTGCAATGGAGCTGGTATGGAAGACGGTGCATGATGAGAGAGTGGATGTGGCCATTGTCTCCGAACCAAATCTTTGGACTATTGGTAACGGAGGCTGGCACGTGGACCAGTGTAAGAATGTTGCTGTGAGGATTTTCCAATCGGAAAATCCTATGGTTAAGTGTGGATGTGGAAATGGATATGTGTGGATTGAATGGGAAAACTGGGTCCTGTATGGGTGCTACATCTCGCCTAACATAACGTTAACATAATCTCGCTTAACATAATCAGTTTGTAGCTTTTATGGATGAGCTAAGGGCCAGTATGAAAAGCTGGTCCAAAGAGATTGTTGTCGGGGGGGATTTCAACGCTAAGTCCGCTTGGTGGGGATCCCCTAGAGAGGATGAGAGAGGGAGAATGATGGAAGGGTGGCTGGCAGAGGAGGACCTGGTGGTTCACAACAGTGGGAATGTGCCAACCTTCGTGCGGGGTGAAAGTTTGTCTTTCATAGACATCACTTTTAGCACCTCACGTATTGCAGGCAGAGTGAAAGAGTGGCGTGTCAGAGAGGGAGAGAATCTGAGTGATCACCAGGATATTCTCTTCGACGTACGAAAGGATGTTTCTGAGGGACCGGTTGCTTGTAGAACGAATGGATGGAGAGTGGACAAGAGTCTACTAGAAAGATTGGGAGACGTCATGAAAGAGCTGTCTGAAAGGACAGGCCCCGAAAATGGATTGTGGAGCTCCTGCGAAGCAGTTCTTCACGGGGCCTGTGATGCGGTGTTTCGGAGAAAACGGAGGGGCGTCAGAGGCAGGAAGCCAGTTTACTGGTGGAATGAGCAGGTAGCTGAAAAGTGTAAAACCTGTTTGCGTGAAAGGAGATGCATGGTGAAGAGCAATAGGCGAGCAAATGAGGAAGTGCGTGAGGAGTGCAGAAGGAGGTATAACTTGGCGCGCAGGGAACTTCGCAGAGCCATCGCGAACTCCAAGCAAGAAGCTTGGAGAGTGCTCTGCGAAGAGGTGAATAATAACATCTGGGGTGACGGCTATAAGATCGTCACCAGAAAAATTGCGCACAGAGTTAATACTCTCCGGGGGGATAGCCTAATGACGGAAGTCAAGAAGCTGTTACCAGTACATGAGCGAATGAACTGGCTGGAACCCGTGGGATGGAGATCGGCGCCCCTTTTCACTCCAGCCGAGCTGCAGAGTGCAGTTGGCCGGATGAAGGAGGTAAAAGCGCCGGGTCCTGATGGTGTTCCACCGGAAGCGTGCAAGGTGTTTGGGCATGTGTGTGAGGACATGTGCTTGAGCATGATGAATGAATTGCTGATGAATGGCAGTTTCCCCAAAGAGTGGAAGAGAGCGAGACTGGTGATGATTGAAAAAGAGCGAAAGGAAGGAGAGGAAGCCAATTATAGGCCAATCTGCCTACTGAATGGGATAGCGAAGATGTTTGAGAGTATGATCGGAGCTAGGATAAATGAGGATCTCGAGAGGGTAGGGGGTCTTTCAGAGGAACAGTATGGGTTCAGAGGCGGCCGCACTACGGTGAACGCAATGATGCGTGTGATAGAGAGAGCAAGGTTAGCAAATACGGGTCCATGGCGTACCGGTAGCTACTGCGTGCTTGTAACCCTGGACGTGAAAAATGCCTTCAATTCGGTCCCATGGGGCGGAATCATGGAGGCTTTGGAACTAAAGGGAGTAGCTCCCTACCTTCGAAAGATGGTGGGGAGCTACTTGCATGATAGGGAGATAGTGACTGTGGAAGGTAAAATCTTCAAAATGAGTGCGGGTGTTCCACAGGATTCGGTTCTTGGGCCGATACTGTGGAACATATTTTATGAGGAGGTTTTGAGATTGAGGCTGCCAGACGGGGTTACACTGGTAGGGTACGCTGATGACTTAGCGGTGATCGGTGGATGGGGGAAAAAGGGCTTGCTCTGGCTCCCCACAAAACCGAGGCGGTCCTGCTAATTGGGAGAAGAAAGCTGCGTGAATTGACCGTGCGAATGGGGACAGTTGACGTACCGGCTCGGGAATCTGTAAGATACCTTGGGGTAGAGCTCCAGCGAAATCTCAGGGTGTCCGATCAGGTCACCCGGGTGGTGAGCAAGGCTACAGCATGTGTGAGAGCCCTTGGACGGCTGATGCCAAACATAGGTGGGCCGTTGGCCTCCAAGAGGAGGGTTATGAATGCGGGCGTGCACTCCATTCTCCTGTATGAGGTGCCGGCATGGATAAATGCGTTCAGGATTGAATGTTATAGAGCGAGACTGATGAGAGTGCAAAGGTGTATGCTGCTGCGTGTGTGCAGCGCATACAGGACTGTTTCTGGCGACGCCGTGGCGGTCGTTGCTGGAGTTATCCCGTTAGACCTTCTAGCGCATGAAAGGGTGAGAGTTTGGGGAGGTAATGACCCTAGAAATGAAAGGGAAAAAACAATGCGTGTATGGCAAGAGCTATGGCAGGGGTCGGAAAAGGGAGCCTGGACCAGGCAACTGATTCCGACTATCGATGAATGGGTCAACCGTGGGCACGGGGAGGTGAATTATCACCTCACCCAGGCGCTTACGGGGCATGGATGCTTTGGGTCTTACCTGGTGCGCATCGGGAAACTGGTTGAGGCGCACTGTAGGTACTGTGGAGCGACTGAGGACACTGCGGAGCATACCATCCTCGAGTGTACGAGATGGGAGAGAATGAGGAGCGCCGCAGAATGCAAGGTGGGAGAGAATGTGAACAAGGAGAGTATGGTGAGAATCATGCTCCGCAGTGAGTATGAATGGGGCGTGCTGACTGGAATGATAGGTTATATAATGAGGAGAAAGGAGAAGGATGAAAGGGACGAGCGTAAGGCGGGTCGAGGGGTTGCTACGCGCGAGCCGAGTGTGCCATCGCCGGGCCCCCCTTAGTGCAAAGGGGGCGCACAAATTTATTGTAAACTCTGATGTGAGGGGGGGTACGGCGATTAACGACGCGCCCGGCACAACGAATGAATGGATGAACGCTTTGGATATGAAAGGGGGAGCAACGTGGTGAAGTTATGCCAAATTTTGGATTCCATCACGTTCTCTCTGGTTTTGACTGGGGGGTATGAATGGTGGGGGTTTTTTAGTGGGTCGCCCCTTTTGGGGGGCAGCCCCACACTACCACTCGACACGGGTCGGGTGGTGTCTGTTTGCAGATTTTCACCTCCAGCACGTGCAAAAAAAAAAAAAGTCTTGTCTGTCTAGTCTTGTCTGTCTAGTCTTGTCTGTCTAGTCTTGTCTGTCTAGTCTTGTCTGTCTAGTCTTGTCTGTCTAGTCTTGTCTGTCTAGTCTTGTCTGTCTAGTCTTGTCTGTCTAGTCTTGTCTGTCTAGTCTTGTCTGTCTAGTCTTGTCTGTCTAGTCTTGTCTGTCTAGTCTTGTCTGTCTAGTCTTGTCTGTCTAGTCTTGTCTGTCTAGTCTTGTCTGTCTAGTCTTGTCTGTCTAGTCTTGTCTGTCTAGTCTTGTCTGTCTAGTCTTGTCTGTCTAGTCTTGTCTGTCTAGTCTTGTCTGTCTAGTCTTGTCTGTCTAGTCTTGTCTGTCTAGTCTTGTCTGTCTAGTCTTGTCTGTCTAGTCTTGTCTGTCTAGTCTTGTCTGTCTAGTCTTGTCTGTCTAGTCTTGTCTGTCTAGTCTTGTCTGTCTAGTCTTGTCTGTCTAGTCTTGTCTGTCTAGTCTTGTCTGTCTAGTCTTGTCTGTCTAGTCTTGTCTGTCTAGTCTTGTCTGTCTAGTCTTGTCTGTCTAGTCTTGTCTGTCTAGTCTTGTCTGTCTAGTCTTGTCTGTCTAGTCTTGTCTGTCTAGTCTTGTCTGTCTAGTCTTGTCTGTCTAGTCTTGTCTGTCTAGTCTTGTCTGTCTAGTCTTGTCTGTCTAGTCTTGTCTGTCTTGTCTTGTCTGTCTAGTCTTGTCTGTCTAGTCTTGTCTGTCTAGTCTTGTCTGTCTAGTCTTGTCTGTCTAGTCTTGTCTGTCTAGTCTTGTCTGTCTAGTCTTGTCTGTCTAGCCTTGTCTGTCTAGTCTTGTCTGTCTAGTCTTGTCTGTCTAGTCTTGTCTGTCTAGTCTTGTCTGTCTAGTCTTGTCTGTCTAGTCTTGTCTGTCTAGTCTTGTCTGTCTAGTCTTGTCTGTCTAGTCTTGTCTGTCTAGTCTTGTCTGTCTAGTCTTGTCTGTCTAGTCTTGTCTGTCTAGTCTTGTCTGTCTAGTCTTGTCTGTCTAGTCTTGTCTGTCTAGTCTTGTCTGTCTAGTCTTGTCTGTCTAGTCTTGTCTGTCTAGTCTTGTCTGTCTAGTCTTGTCTGTCTAGTCTTGTCTGTCTAGTCTTGTCTGTCTAGTCTTGTCTGTCTAGTCTTGTCTGTCTAGTCTTGTCTGTCTAGTCTTGTCTGTCTAGTCTTGTCTGTCTAGTCTTGTCTGTCTAGTCTTGTCTGTCCAGTCCTGTCTGTCTAGTCTTGTCTGTCTAGTCTTGTCTGTCTAGTCTTGTCTGTCTAGTCTTGTTTGTCTAGAAAAACCTGAAAATTCGGACGCAAGATCTTCAAATGACCATGGAAGGAGTTCGTCAAGTAGCTGATGTACTATTTCCTAAACATACACCTTTTACTTGGGTACAACCTGAAGTTTACACAACGCCCCCCTTTACGGAAGAGGAACTATTGCTGGCGAGTAAACGTATTAGAAACTGCAGAACACCGGGTCCCGATGGCATACCACCAGAGATTGTCAAGTTAACCGCTAGACATCAACCTAAATTCGTCTTAGACGTAATGAATAGGTTGTTAACTGCTGGGAACTTCCCAGTCATATGGAAGCGCGCAAAACTATCACTAATTAGAAAAGGAGATAAACCGATAGGATATCCCACATCCTACAGACCCATCTGCCTATTGGATGTGTCTGGTAAGATACTTGAGCAGCTCTTGCTACTAAGGCTAAAGGGAGAGCTTGAGGCGGGAGGCGGTTTGTCCAAAAACCAATATGGGTTTAGACAAGGTAGATCCACCATCAATGCCTTAAGCGCTGTCCTGGAGATAGCAGAAAAGGCTAAAAGCGGAACCCAGAGAACCAGACGCATGTGTGCCCTTCTTACATTTGATGTAAGAAATGCTTTTAATAGCGCATCCTGGAAGCATATCATGGACAGTCTGACAAGAAGGGGTATATCTCCGTATCTGTTGCGCATGTTAAGAAGCTACCTCAGCTGTCGAAGCATCATACTGCTAGGAGACAGGGAAAAAGAAGAGCGACAAATCAACAGTGGTGTCCCACAGGGTTCGATACTAGGCCCCACCCTGTGGAACGTGCTATATGACGAAGTACTTACCATGAGGCTTCCACTGGGGGCCACCGTAATCGGCTTCGCCGACGATATCGCACTGGTTGTCACAGCAAAAACAGAGCAAGGCTTAATGCGAACGGCAAATCAAGCAACAGAAATGGTCAGCGCGTGGATGAAGTCGAAGAACCTAAGTCTAGCTCCAGAAAAAACCGAGGCTGTCCTTCTCACAGGCCTAAGACAACTTAGCCCAGTAAACTTGAAAGTAGAAGAAGCAATTATAACACCAAAAGAAACACTTAAATACCTCGGAGTAGTGATCGATAAAAGGCTATCCTTCATGGCACACATTACCGAAGCGGCAGGAAAGGCAATGAGAACACTAGCAGGCATTCAGCAGCTCATGCCAAACGTAGGGGGACCTAAGAGCAGCTCTCGGAAAGTACTTAGTTCTGTAGTCCAGTCGACCATGCTGTACGGAGCTCCAATATGGGCCAAAGAGCTAGACAAGAAACGAAACCTTCACCAACTCGCAACCGTTCAGCGGAAAATGGCTCTACGTACATGCAGCGCTTACCGGACGGTCTCAGGAGAGGCCGCCCAAGTCATCTCGGGAATACCCCCCATAGACCTGCTCGTAAAAGAGCGAAAAAAGCTGCACGATGCAAACTACTGCACAAAGAAAAAACAACTGGCCAGAGAAGAGCTTATCGAGGAATGGCAAAAAAGATGGCAGCTCAGCGACAAAGGACAGTGGACCCAAGTGCTAATCCCAAATATATCGACCTGGGTAAATAGAAAATTTGGCCAAACTAGCTACTACCTTACTCAAGTACTGACTGGCCACGGTAGCTTCAGGGATTATCTCTTCAATATTGGCAGAGCAACAGACGACCTATGTGTTTACTGCGGAGAAACAGATAGTGTAAATCACACTATCTTTGATTGCTGGAGGTGGGAAACTGAAAGAGAAGCAGTCGAAAAAGCCATGGAAGAACCCTTTAGCGCCAGAACAATAATCCCATACATGTTAAAGGGAAAAACAAACTGGGACCATGTAAACGGATTAATTGTAACGATAATGACCGATAAAGAATACGATGAGATGCAGTCCAAAAAGAGAAAAAAGGAGGGAAAATAAACAACATGTAGACTAATTTAAATTATGCCATCCGTCACTCCGAGGTTATGCGATAAGCGGGTCCAGAGTGTACGGATGTGATTCCAGGGGGTCCACTTGTCTGGAGAAGTTATTTTATTAACACCAGCTACGCCCCCCCCTAAAAAGAAAAAGTCTTGTTTGTCTAGTCTTGTCTGTCTAGTCTTGTCGTCTAGTCATGTCTGTCTAGTCTTGTCTGTCTAGTCTTGTCTGTCTAGTCTTGTCTGTCTAGTCTTGTCTGTCTAGTCTTGTCTGTCTAGTCTTGTCTGTCTAGTCTTGTCTGTCTAGTCTTGTCTGTCTAGTCTTGTCTGTCTAGTCTTGTCTGTCTAGTCTTGTCTGTCTAGTCTTGTCTGTCTAGTCTTGTCTGTCTAGTCTTGTCTGTCTACTCTTGTCTGTCTAGTCTTGTCTGTCTAGTCTTGTCTGTCTAGTCTTGTCTGTCTAGTCTTGTCTGTCTAGTCTAGTCTGTCTAGTCTTGTCTGTCTAGTCTTGTCTGTCTAGTCTTGTCTGTCTAGTCTTGTCTGTCTAGTCTTGTCTGTCTAGTCTTGTCTGTCTAGTCTTGTCTGTCTAGTCTTGTCTGTCTAGTCTTGTCTGTCTAGTCTTGTCTGTCTAGTCTTGTCTGTCTAGTCTTGTCTGTCTAGTCTTGTCTGTCTAGTCTTGTCTGTCTAGTCTTGTCTGTCTAGTCTTGTCTGTCTAGTCTTGTCTGTCTAGTCTTGTCTGTCTAGTCTTGTCTGTCTGGTCATGTCTGTCTAGTCTTGTCTGTCTAGACATATATAGTCTCTGAGTAGACGCCGAAGTGAGTGGATGTGTAGCTTTGTGCTCCGCATTTGGGTGGCTCAATAATATTTTGTAATATTATTACTTAGTAAAATATTTAGTTATATTGCCTAGCAACTATAATTAATTAACTGGTTGGTTGTTAATTAGTGTATTTAGCTATTTTTCTATCTGCGGTTTAGAGTTTTCTTTCTTTGATTTATAAAAGTGTTTTATTTCAGTTTAAATTTGTGTCCCAGCACGCGGCGTGAGTTTTATCGCCTTAAATTCATATTTTTTGCCTCTCTTTCTTATCTTATCTTTTGAGATAAGAATAATCCAACGCCGCGGATTTTCTTGCTTCAGTTACTGTAGCACGATATCTGCGGCCAATTTTTTTTCACCCCCCAGTAGGGGAGTGTTTCTTTAATTTATTTTTAGTTTTGGGGAGAGTCCGTCCAGTATGGAATCTTTCCTCAAGCAGAAAGCGAGTCAGAAGGACAACAAATGTTTTCTCGCGCCACTCCATGAACAGTTGGCTCGAGGAGCATCGCTTCCAGCCGATTGAGAAGGTACTGTACGACGTTGAGGTACAAACGGTAGGTACGGTGTGTAAGGAAGTCAGAAACCAAACGGAGGCTGAATGTAGAATCACCAGTGCGCTAAAGCCGGGGATGAATGTACAGGAGTACATGTCCCTGGCGAGGGAGAGGTGGTCCGAGGACGCTTTCACCGTGGTGAAGATGGCCAAGGGCTCTCCTCTGGCCAGGGACGAGGATGTACTCCTGTTAGTTGCAGGAGAGAAAGGGGATAACTGTGGACAGCTGGGCTGGGGGATGCTCGACCAGCTCCCTCAGGCCAAGCGAGTGGCTGAAGGCTTGAATGTAGGTTCCGTGGCCTACATCAAGAGCGAGAATGTGGTGTGTATGGGAGGCGATGAGTCGTTGGACTCCGAGAGGAAGTTCCACTTTATCGCCCGGCTGGATGATAATAAGGTCAAGGGCGCCGAAGAAAAGGCGTTCGAGACCTTATTAAGGATGAAAGGTCTTTGTGAGAAGACTGAGAGAAAGAGGTTCGCTATCGCTATATAGGGTGGCTGGTAACCTTAATATGTGGCTAGTACGAAAGATGGCTGAATGCGTGTGGCATGGCACAGGAGTTGAGCTAACCCTGTGCTGGATGAATGCGGAGGGCCAAAAGACCAGATTGGAAGGGGCCGGAGGCACCAGAAAGACCAGAAACCTTACTGGTGAGGAGGGCAGAGGGTGTTTCTTACGCCCATATGGTGAATGTCCTTAAGAAGGAAGTAGACATGGAGGATATAAATGTAAGGGCGATGAAGAAAACCCACGCTGGCGACCTCATCGTCAGAGAGAATGATGATGGGGAAAAGAAGCGACTGGCAGAGCGAATGGCCCTAGTGACTGAGGCTGTAAGGGATGTCAGGACGGAGGTGGGGCTCAGAAATGTCCTTGTTAGGGGCATGGATGAGGCTACCACCACCGATGAGGTGAAAGGAGCCATTCAGAAGGCGGCTGAATGTAAGGAATGCGTGGTAAAGTCTCTCCGCACAGTGCGCGGAGGGGCCAGTATGGCAGTTGTCACTCTTCCAGTAAGAGCGCCACAAACCATACTGGAGAAAGGAAGAATGAAAGTTGGATGGATCATGTGCCGAGTGACCGAAGACAATAAGCCGATCAGGTGCTACAGATGCCTTGGCTTCGGGCACCTGGCGGCAGCATTCGGGCACCAGAGAGAAAGAATGCGTGTTTGCGATGCGACGAAAGTGGGCACAAAGCACACGAGTGCACGGCCAAAGAGGCTAAGTGCTTCGTGTGCGGAGTGAGTGGGCATAGGGCGGACTCCATGAACTGTCCTGCGTACAGGAAACTGTGCACGGAAAGTATGAAAGGGACGTCCCAAAGAAACAGATTATGCTAGTATTGCAGACGAACTCAAATAGGAGTGCGGCTGCAATGGAGCTGGTATTGAAGACGGTGCATGATGAGAGAGTGGATGTGGCCATTGTCTCCGAACCAAATCTTCGGACTATTGGTAACGGAGGCTGGCACGTGGACCAGTGTAAGAATGTTGCTGTGAGGATTTTCTAATCGGAAAATCCTATGGTTAAGTTTGAATGTGGAAATGGGTATGTGTGGGTCGAATGGTAAAACTGGGTCCTGTATGGGTGCTACTTCTCGCCTAACATAATGTTAGAGCAGTTTGTAGCTTTTATGGATGAGCTAAGGGCCAGTATGAAAAGCTGGTCCAAAGAGATTGTTGTCGGGGGGGATTTCAACGCCAAGTCCGCTTGGTGGGGATCCCCTAGAGAGGATGAGAGAGGGAGAGTGATGGAAGAGTGGCTGGCAGAGGAGGACCTGGTGGTTCACAACAGTGGGAGTGTGCCAACCTTCGTGCGGGGTGAAAGTATGTCTTTCATAGACATCACTTTTAGCACCTCACGGATTGCAGGCAGAGTGAAAAAATGGCGTGTCAGAGAAGGAGAGAATCTAAGTGATCACCAGGATATTCTCTTCGACGTACGAAAGGATGTTTCTGAGGGACCGGTTGCTTGTGGAACCAATGGATGGAGAGTGGACAAGAGTCTACTAGAAAGATTGGGAGACGTCATGAAAGAGCTGGCTGAAAGGGCAGGCCCCGAAAATGGATTGCGGAGCTCCTGCGAAGCAGTTCTTCACGGGGCCTGTGATGCGGTGTTTTGGAGAAAACGGAGGGGCGTAAGAGGCAGGAAGCCAGTTTACTGTTGGAATGAGCAGGTAGCTGAAAAGCGTAAAACCTGTTTGCGTGGAAGGAGATGCATGGTGAGGAGTAATAGGCGAGCAAATGAGGAAGTGCGTGAGGAATGCAGAAGGAGGTATAACTTGGCGCGCAGTGAACTTCGCAGAGCCATCGCGAACTCCAAGCAAGAAGCTTGGAGAGTGCTCTGCGAAGAGGTGAATAATAACATCTGGGGTGACGGCTATAAGATCGTCACCAGAAAAATTGCGCACAGGGTTAATACTCTCCGGGGGGATAGCCTAATGACGGAAGTCAAGAAGCTGTTCCCAGTACATGAGCAAATGAACTGGCTGGAACCTGTGGGATGGAGATCGGCGCCCCTTTTCACTCCGGCCGAGCTGCAGAGTGCAGTTGGCCGGATGAAGGAGGGAAAAGCACCGGGTCTTGATGGTGTTCCACCGGAAGCGTGCAAGGTGTTTGGGCATGTGTGTGAAGACATGTGCTTGAGCATGATGAATGATTTGTTGATGAATGGTAGTTTCCCCAAAGAGTGGAAGAGAGCGAGACTGGTGATGATTGAAAAAGAGCGAAAGGAAGGAGAGGAAGCTAATTACAGGCCAATTCCCGCATCGGGAAACTGGTTGAGGCGCACTGTAGGTACTGTGGAGCGACTGAGGACACTGCGGAGCATACCATCTTCGAGTGTACGAGATGGGAGAGAATGAGGAGCGCCGCAGAATGCAAGGTGGGAGAGAATGTGAACAAGGAGAGTATGGTGAGAATTATGCTCCGCAGTAAGTATGGGGGGGGCGTGCTGACTGGAATGATAGGTTATATAATGAGGAGAAAGGAGAGGGATGAAAGGGACGAGCGTAAGGCGGGTCGAGGGGTTGCTACGCGCGAGCCGAGCGTGCCATCGCCGGGCCCCCCTTAGTGCGAAGGGGGGGGGGGGGGAATTTATTGTAAACTCTGATGAGGGGGGAGGGGGCACGGCGATTAACGACGCGCCCAGCACAACAAATGAATGGATGAATGCTTTGGATATGAAAGGGGGAGGAACGTGGTGAAGTTATGCCAAATTTTGGATTCCATCACGTTCTCTCTGGTTTTGACTGGGGGGTCTGAATGGTGGGGTTTTTTTTAGTGGGTCGCCCCTTTTGGGGGGCAGCCCTACACTACCACTCGACACGGGTCGGGTGGTGTCTGTTTGCAGATTTTCACCTCCAGCACGTGCAAAAAAAAAAAGTCTTGTCTGTCTAGTCTGGTCTGTCTAGTCTTGTCTGTCTAGTCTTGTCTGTCTAGTCTTGTCTGTCTAGTCTTGTCTGTCTAGTCT
>CALYMW010000101.1:0-19325 GCA_944588485.1 Phosphuga atrata
GTTTAGTCTTGTCTGTCTAGTCTTGTCTGTCTAGTCTTGTCTGTCTAGTCTTGTATGTCTAGTCTTGTCTGTCTAGTCTTGTCTGTCTAGTCTTGTCTGTCTAGTCTTGTCTGTCTTGTCTTGTCTGTCTAGTCTTGTCTGTCTAGTCTTGTCTGTCTACTCTTGTCTGTCTAGTCTGGTCTGTCGAGTCTTGTCTGTCTAGTCTTGTCTGTATAGTCTTGTCTGTCTAGTCTTGTCTGTCTAGTCTTGTCTGTCTAGTCTTGTCTGTCTAGTCTTGTCTGTCTAGTCTTGTCTGTCTAGTCTTGTCTGTCTAGTCTTATCTGTCTAGTCTTGTCTGTCTAGTCTTGTCTGTCTAGTCTTGTCTGTCTAGTCTTGTCTGTCTAGTCTTGTCTGTCTAGTCTTGTCTGTCTAGTCTTGTCTGTCTAGTCTTGTCTGTCTAGTCTTGTCTGTCTAGTCTTGTCTGTCTAGTCTTGTCTGTCTAGTCTTGTCTGTCTAGTCTTGTCTGTCTAGTCTTGTCTGTCTAGTCTTGTCTGTCTAGTCTTGTCTGTCTAGTCTTGTCTGTCTAGTCTTGTCTGTCTAGTCTTGTCTGTCTAGTCTTGTCTGTCTAGTCTTGTCTGTCTAGTCTTGTCTGTCTAGTCTTGTCTGTCTAGTCTTGTCTGTCTAGTCTTGTCTGTCTAGTCTTGTCTGTCTAGTCTTGTCTGTCTAGTCTTGTCTGTCTAGTCTTGTCTGTCTAGTCTTGTCTGTCTAGTCTTGTCTGTCTAGTCTTGTCTGTCTAGTCTTGTCTGTCTAGTCTTGTCTGTCTAGTCTTGTCTGTCTAGTCTTGTCTGTCTAGTCTTGTCTGTCTAGTCTTGTCTGTCTAGTCTTGTCTGTCTAGTCTTGTCTGTCTAGTCTTGTCTGTCTAGTCTTGTCTGTCTAGTCTTGTCTGTCTAGTCTTGTCTGTCTAGTCTTGTCTGTCTAGTCTTGTCTGTCTAGTCTTGTCTGTCTAGTCTTGTCTGTCTAGTCTTGTCTGTCTAGTCTTGTCTGTCTAGTCTTGTCTGTCTAGTCTTGTCTGTCTAGTCTTGTCTGTCTAGTCTTGTCTGTCTAGTCTTGTCTGTCTAGTCTTGTCTGTCTAGTCTTGTCTGTCTAGTCTTGTCTGTCTAGTCTTGTCTGTCTAGTCTTGTCTGTCTAGTCTTGTCTGTCTAGTCTTGTCTGTCTAGTCTTGTCTGTCTAGTCTTGTCTGTCTAGTCTTGTCTGTCTAGTCTTGTCTGTCTAGTCTTGTCTGTCTAGTCTTGTCTGTCTAGTCTTGTCTGTCTAGTCTTGTCTGTCTAGTCTTGTCTGTCTAGTCTTGTCTGTCTAGTCTTGTCTGTCTAGTCTTGTCTGTCTAGTCTTGTCTGTCTAGTCTTGTCTGTCTAGTCTTGTCTGTCTAGTCTTGTCTGTCTAGTCTTGTCTGTCTAGTCTTGTCTGTCTAGTCTTGTCTGTCTAGTCTTGTCTGTCTAGTCTTGTCTGTCTAGTCTTGTCTGTCTAGTCTTGTCTGTCTAGTCTTGTCTGTCTAGTCTTGTCTGTCTAGTCTTGTCTGTCTAGTCTTGTCTGTCTAGTCTTGTCTGTCTAGTCTTGTCTGTCTAGTCTTGTCTGTCTAGTCTTGTCTGTCTAGTCTTGTCTGTCTAGTCTTGTCTGTCTAGTCTTGTCTGTCTAGTCTGTCTAGTCTTGTCTGTCTAGTCTTGTCTGTCTAGTCTTGTCTGTCTAGTCTTGTCTGTCTAGTCTTGTCTGTCTAGTCTTGTCTGTCTAGTCTTGTCTGTCTAGTCTTGTCTGTCTAGTCTTGTCTGTCTAGTCTTGTCTGTCTAGTCTTGTCTGTCTAGTCTTGTCTGTCTAGTCTTGTCTGTCTAGTCTTGTCTGTCTAGTCTTGTCTGTCTAGTCTTGTCTGTCTAGTCTTGTCTGTCTAGTCTTGTCTGTCTAGTCTTGTCTGTCTAGTCTTGTCTGTCTAGTCTTGTCTGTCTAGTCTTGTCTGTCTAGTCTTGTCTGTCTAGTCTTGTCTGTCTAGTCTTGTCTGTCTAGTCTTGTCTGTCTAGTCTTGTCTGTCTAGTCTTGTCTGTCTAGTCTTGTCTGTCTAGTCTTGTCTGTCTAGTCTTGTCTGTCTAGTCTTGTCTGTCTAGTCTTGTCTGTCTAGTCTTGTCTGTCTAGTCTTGTCTGTCTAGTCTTGTCTGTCTAGTCTTGTCTGTCTAGTCTTGTCTGTCTAGTCTTGTCTGTCTAGTCTTGTCTGTCTAGTCTTGTCTGTCTAGTCTTGTCTGTCTAGTCTTGTCTGTCTAGTCTTGTCTGTCTAGTCTTGTCTGTCTAGTCTTGTCTGTCTAGTCTTGTCTGTCTAGTCTTGTCTGTCTAGTCTTGTCTGTCTAGTCTTGTCTGTCTAGTCTTGTCTGTCTAGTCTTGTCTGTCTAGTCTTGTCTGTCTAGTCTTGTCTGTCTAGTCTTGTCTGTCTAGTCTTGTCTGTCTAGTCTTGTCTGTCTAGTCTTGTCTGTCTAGTCTTGTCTGTCTAGTCTTGTCTGTCTAGTCTTGTCTGTCTAGTCTTGTCTGTCTAGTCTTGTCTGTCTAGTCTTGTCTGTCTAGTCTTGTCTGTCTAGTCTTGTCTGTCTAGTCTTGTCTGTCTAGTCTTGTCTGTCTAGTCTTGTCTGTCTAGTCTTGTCTGTCTAGTCTTGTCTGTCTAGTCTTGTCTGTCTAGTCTTGTCTGTCTAGTCTTGTCTGTCTAGTCTTGTCTGTCTAGTCTTGTCTGTCTAGTCTTGTCTGTCTAGTCTTGTCTGTCTAGTCTTGTCTGTCTAGTCTTGTCTGTCTAGTCTTGTCTGTCTAGTCTTGTCTGTCTAGTCTTGTCTGTCTAGTCTTGTCTGTCTAGTCTTGTCTGTCTAGTCTTGTCTGTCTAGTCTTGTCTGTCTAGTCTTGTCTGTCTAGTCTTGTCTGTCTAGTCTTGTCTGTCTAGTCTTGTCTGTCTAGTCTTGTCTGTCTAGTCTTGTCTGTCTAGTCTTGTCTGTCTAGTCTTGTCTGTCTAGTCTTGTCTGTCTAGTCTTGTCTGTCTAGTCTTGTCTGTCTAGTCTTGTCTGTCTAGTCTTGTCTGTCTAGTCTTGTCTGTCTAGTCTTGTCTGTCTAGTCTTGTCTGTCTAGTCTTGTCTGTCTAGTCTTGTCTGTCTAGTCTTGTCTGTCTAGTCTTGTCTGTCTAGTCTTGTCTGTCTAGTCTTGTCTGTCTAGTCTTGTCTGTCTAGTCTTGTCTGTCTAGTCTTGTCTGTCTAGTCTTGTCTGTCTAGTCTTGTCTGTCTAGTCTTGTCTGTCTAGTCTTGTCTGTCTAGTCTTGTCTGTCTAGTCTTGTCTGTCTAGTCTTGTCTGTCTAGTCTTGTCTGTCTAGTCTTGTCTGTCTAGTCTTGTCTGTCTAGTCTTGTCTGTCTAGTCTTGTCTGTCTAGTCTTGTCTGTCTAGTCTTGTCTGTCTAGTCTTGTCTGTCTAGTCTTGTCTGTCTAGTCTTGTCTGTCTAGTCTTGTCTGTCTAGTCTTGTCTGTCTAGTCTTGTCTGTCTAGTCTTGTCTGTCTAGTCTTGTCTGTCTAGTCTTGTCTGTCTAGTCTTGTCTGTCTAGTCTTGTCTGTCTAGTCTTGTCTGTCTAGTCTTGTCTGTCTAGTCTTGTCTGTCTAGTCTTGTCTGTCTAGTCTTGTCTGTCTAGTCTTGTCTGTCTAGTCTTGTCTGTCTAGTCTTGTCTGTCTAGTCTTGTCTGTCTAGTCTTGTCTGTCTAGTCTTGTCTGTCTAGTCTTGTCTGTCTAGTCTTGTCTGTCTAGTCTTGTCTGTCTAGTCTTGTCTGTCTAGTCTTGTCTGTCTAGTCTTGTCTGTCTAGTCTTGTCTGTCTAGTCTTGTCTGTCTAGTCTTGTCTGTCTAGTCTTGTCTGTCTAGTCTTGTCTGTCTAGTCTTGTCTGTCTAGTCTTGTCTGTCTAGTCTTGTCTGTCTAGTCTTGTCTGTCTAGTCTTGTCTGTCTAGTCTTGTCTGTCTAGTCTTGTCTGTCTAGTCTTGTCTGTCTAGTCTTGTCTGTCTAGTCTTGTCTGTCTAGTCTTGTCTGTCTAGTCTTGTCTGTCTAGTCTTGTCTGTCTAGTCTTGTCTGTCTAGTCTTGTCTGTCTAGTCTTGTCTGTCTAGTCTTGTCTGTCTAGTCTTGTCTGTCTAGTCTTGTCTGTCTAGTCTTGTCTGTCTAGTCTTGTCTGTCTAGTCTTGTCTGTCTAGTCTTGTCTGTCTAGTCTTGTCTGTCTAGTCTTGTCTGTCTAGTCTTGTCTGTCTAGTCTTGTCTGTCTAGTCTTGTCTGTCTAGTCTTGTCTGTCTAGTCTTGTCTGTCTAGTCTTGTCTGTCTAGTCTTGTCTGTCTAGTCTTGTCTGTCTAGTCTTGTCTGTCTAGTCTTGTCTGTCTAGTCTTGTCTGTCTAGTCTTGTCTGTCTAGTCTTGTCTGTCTAGTCTTGTCTGTCTAGTCTTGTCTGTCTAGTCTTGTCTGTCTAGTCTTGTCTGTCTAGTCTTGTCTGTCTAGTCTTGTCTGTCTAGTCTTGTCTGTCTAGTCTTGTCTGTCTAGTCTTGTCTGTCTAGTCTTGTCTGTCTAGTCTTGTCTGTCTAGTCTTGTCTGTCTAGTCTTGTCTGTCTAGTCTTGTCTGTCTAGTCTTGTCTGTCTAGTCTTGTCTGTCTAGTCTTGTCTGTCTAGTCTTGTCTGTCTAGTCTTGTCTGTCTAGTCTTGTCTGTCTAGTCTTGTCTGTCTAGTCTTGTCTGTCTAGTCTTGTCTGTCTAGTCTTGTCTGTCTAGTCTTGTCTGTCTAGTCTTGTCTGTCTAGTCTTGTCTGTCTAGTCTTGTCTGTCTAGTCTTGTCTGTCTAGTCTTGTCTGTCTAGTCTTGTCTGTCTAGTCTTGTCTGTCTAGTCTTGTCTGTCTAGTCTTGTCTGTCTAGTCTTGTCTGTCTAGTCTTGTCTGTCTAGTCTTGTCTGTCTAGTCTTGTCTGTCTAGTCTTGTCTGTCTAGTCTTGTCTGTCTAGTCTTGTCTGTCTAGTCTTGTCTGTCTAGTCTTGTCTGTCTAGTCTTGTCTGTCTAGTCTTGTCTGTCTAGTCTTGTCTGTCTAGTCTTGTCTGTCTAGTCTTGTCTGTCTAGTCTTGTCTGTCTAGTCTTGTCTGTCTAGTCTTGTCTGTCTAGTCTTGTCTGTCTAGTCTTGTCTGTCTAGTCTTGTCTGTCTAGTCTTGTCTGTCTAGTCTTGTCTGTCTAGTCTTGTCTGTCTAGTCTTGTCTGTCTAGTCTTGTCTGTCTAGTCTTGTCTGTCTAGTCTTGTCTGTCTAGTCTTGTCTGTCTAGTCTTGTCTGTCTAGTCTTGTCTGTCTAGTCTTGTCTGTCTAGTCTTGTCTGTCTAGTCTTGTCTGTCTAGTCTTGTCTGTCTAGTCTTGTCTGTCTAGTCTTGTCTGTCTAGTCTTGTCTGTCTAGACTTGTCTGTCTAGTCTTGTCTGTCTAGTCTTGTCTGTCTAGTCTTGCCTGTCTAGTCTTGTCTCTCTAGTCTTGTCTGTCTAGTCTTGTCTGTCTAGTCTTGTCTGTCTAGACTTGTCTGTCTAGTCTTGTCTGTCTAGTCTTGTCTGTCTAGTCAAAAAATCAAAAATCAATCAAAATCAAAATCAATTTATTTCCTTACTCAAGCACATAGCTAAAAGAAATATGTCAATCACAGTTTAATATAAATCCACACAATTTAGAATAAGCAACATAAATTACATAAAAGGACACACAATTTCATCTTTAAAATATAAATACAATTTAAAAAGTGACATAAAATAAATAGATACAATTTAAAAAACCAAAAGAACCAAATGACAAATGAAAACTGACAACGTAAAAACAATGACAAATAAAATAAAAATGTTGATATAAAAAACTATATAGTATAGTTGGGTTTGAGGTATTCTTCATACGTGTATGGTTCGATGTTTTTTATGTATTCGTAAACTTGCTTCTTAAACGCTTTTATTTGTATAATTTCTTTTAATTTATGGGGCAGATTATTGTATAGCCTAATACAATTGTAATATGGCCCCTTCTCTGTCATAGTGAGTTTGTGCATAGGCGGGATGTAATGCGTTTTTTTCCTTCTTGTATTTCTATCATGACGGTTTTCATTTTCTTCAAAGTAATTTTTGTGTTTAAACATAAAGATTAGGGATTGATATATACTTAATCCAATGACTGTCAGTATATTGCCTGCTTTGAATATTCCTCTGCACGTTTGTCTGTATGATAGTCCAAATATAATCCTGACCGCCTGTTTTTGTACTCGGAATATATTCCGAATACTGTTGCCAGTCCCCCAGAAAATTATTCCGAATCGTAGATGGGATTCAAAATTTGCGAAATAAACTATTTTTAGCACTTCAGGGTTTACAGTTTTCTGCAGGATTCGTAGTGCATAAGTTGTTTTGTTGAGTTTCGCCACTACAAGATTAATATGAGTATCCCAGTTCAAGCAGCAATTTATATGGATGCCCAATAACCGTACATTTTCTTGAATACTTAACTCATTATTTCCAACTTGAAGAAATTGCGGGTAATTTATTGTAGATCTGTTGGTCTTAAATATTGTTATGTTTGTTTTGTTTTCATTGATGGTTAGTTTGTTTGTGTGGAACCAATCCCTTACAATGTTTATTGCCCGGTTTACATGTAATGACACTTCTTCTATGTTTTTGGTTCCTAGGAGCAAGCTGGTGTCGTCTGCGAAGTTTACCATTTTATATGGCGTTTGGTTTATAGTTTCTGGTAGATCATTTAGATATATGGTGAAAAGCAAAGGACCAAGTATACTCCCTTGTGGTATACCAAATGCCGTTGATACAACCTTCGATTTCGCATAACCGTCTTTTGTTCTTAATTTTGTTTGCTGAGTTCTTCCAGTAAGATAGGATCTGAACCAGTCTAAAGCAATTCCTCTAATGCCATATTTGTTTAATTTTGTTAGAAGGATTTTATGATCTACGGTATCGTATGCTTTGGAAAGATCTAATAGGATACCACTTGGTATTTGTTGAGTCTCCAGGTATTTTAAGACATTATTTATAAAATAGAAACAAGCAGTATTTATATTTTTACCTCTTGTGTATCCATGTTGCGTTTCTGTTAGTAAATTGTATTTATTTAAGAATTTTACAGTTCTGCTGGCTATTATTTTTTCAAATATTTTTGAAAACGACGACAAAATGCTAATAGGTCTGTAGTTTTCGAAATGTTTTCTATCTCCCTTCTTGTAGATGGGTGTTATAATCGAGTGCTTGAGTTTATGAGGGAAAATTCCACAATTTATTGAATTATTGATAATATAGGTTAAAGGCTCTACAATTTCCTCAATTACATCTCTTATTACAGCTGTGGAAACCTCGTCATAGCCGGCGCTTTTTTTGCTTTTAAATAACATTACAATATTAAAGATTTCTTGATCAGTAACATTTTCTATAAAGATAGAATTTCTGTTATAACTGATTTTGTCCTTGTATGCCAGGCACGGAATTTTTTCCAATAATTTTTTCTGGATTTTTTGCATAAAATATATTTAATTTATTTACCTCTGTTAACGGTAGTTCCTGTTCTGTAGACCTCTTTTCCTTTAAATTGACCAATTGGGTTACAACATTCCAGGTTGATTTCATAACATTTTGTGAAGATTTGATTGATTTCAAAATTCCTGTTTTTTGCTATTTTTAGTAGAGAATCGTATTTTCTTCGTATTTTATTATACCGTTTTCTATCCTCTTCACTAAAATGCGAAAGAATCTGTAGCGTTTCCATTTGTTTCCTCACCGCTGCTATATGTGGGTCTGCAAAAATATAGCTGTTACTTCTATACACTTTCTTACATGGCATTAGAGGATAGCTGGTATTGAAACAAAGTAAGAATTTATACATAAAGGCATTCCATTGCTTATCAATCTCATTTAGTTGCGTGTTGTAAACTTCTAACCACGTTTCTTCACATAGAAGCTGTTTAAACTTTATCAAATTCTCCCGTGTATACTGTCTAGTTTTTTTATAATCAGTTCTTGTTTTTTTTCCTTCAAAGAAGCTTATTATTTGAGCGCTATGATCTGAGATTTGATATTCTTTTGTTGTGACTAAGTATTTCATGTCACTCTTTACAACTATGTTGTCTATACATGATTTTGATGACGGATGACTTGGTTCATCCATTGCCATTTCACAATTGAAAGATTGCAGAATTGATTTTAATTGAAATGTTTTGTTGTTTGATTTCAATATATCTACATTAAAATCTCCTACAATGAGATACTGCATATTTGTGTTGTCTAATTTAATCAGCAATTTATGTATTTTGCTTATGAAATCCGGAAAGCTAGAGAGAGGTGTTCTGTAGATAGCTAGAATTATGATGGGATTATTGCTTATTGATGTTTCAATAGCCGCAATTTCAAAAACCGACTTTTCCGCAAGTTCATTTATATCTAGTCTTAGTTTACATTCTGTTTTATTTTTACAATAAACTGCAACTCCACCGTGTTCTCCAGAATTTCTACAGAATGACGCTGATAACATGAAATCTTTAATTTGGATTATTTTTAATTCTTCGTTGCTTCTCCAGTGTTCGGTTATAATTAAATATTTACAATTGGTATTTTTTTCTAACATGAATTCTAATTTTTCTATAGAATTTCCTATGGATTGAACATTCTGGTTAATTAATGTTACTTTTCTAGATTTTAAGTGGTTTATTTGTTCTGTATGTACCTTTTTCCTATTTGAAAATTTGAAATACGCTGCCCGCTGCGGTCCATAAGACGAAAATTAAACCTTTTATGCAAAATACCTTCGGGCCAGAAAGAGCTGTTATAAACCATATCTTTTAAAGTAGGATCTACTCCTACTTTAAAGCTCTTATTATCTACTGTTTTAATTTTCGGGGACATTTCCTCTACAACTAAGTCTGTTTCAGACTGCCCTGTCTTTTTTGATATATATTTTAAGACAATGTCCTCCGTGACATGATCTTTGGCTCTAGATATGAATAGCCATATCTTTTTCGGTTGCGGTTCTCTTCCAGCGAAACCTGTTTCTTTATCTTCTTCACTTACTTGTGCGTTTCCAACTGATTGACGAATATTTCTTTTCCTTGTAACGTCAGTGACGATTTGATTTGGACCCCGAGTTGTTTCGTGACACATATTGCCAAGAAAGGTATTGTTGGTTGCCTGCTCATGCTGTTTAGTATTTGAGGTCGATGGTAGCGTATTCTGATTTCCGCTGTCATCTGCTATAGTGATTTCGGCGCTATTTGCATGACTTGGTTTGGGTGTTTGACGTTGTGGGGCGTTAGATTGTGAAATTAATGGGGTGACGTTAGTTTGTTGTTGTTTTGTTTCTCGACTCTTTAGTTCTTCAATTTGTTCGTGGAGTGTTATTAGGTAATCATTTATTATTCTGTTTTTATCTTGCCATCTCGTGCAACAACTTTTTCAACAATTGGTTTTCTTTTTTTAGAAAATTCATGTTTGCTTCCGCCATACCTTGTGATGATTCCTCGTGGAATTTTTCGTTTCCTCAGCTCCCTCATCAAAGTTGTGTAAGCATTTTGATTTTTTTTATATGCGATACACATCCCGGATGAAATTTCTTTGTACACTTTAAACAAATCACGGGTTCACGTACTTTTTTGCAGCAATGACTGCAGAGCATTTCTAAGACGACATTACTTTCCGCCATCTTTTCAAGAGTCTTGTCTGTCTAGTCTTGTCTGTCTAGTCTTGTCTGTCTAGTCTTGTCTGCCTAGTCTTGTCTGTCTAGTCTTGTCTGTCTAGTCTTGTCTGTCTAGTCTTGTCTGTCTAGTCTTGTCTGTCTAGTCTTGTCTGTCTAGTCTTGTCTGTCTAGTCTTGTCTGTCTAGTCTTGTCTGTCTAGTCTTGTCTGTCTAGTCTTGTCTGTCTAGTCTTGTCTGTCTAGTCTTGTCTGTCTAGTCTTGTCTGTCTAGTCTTGTCTGTCTAGTCTTGTCTGTCTAGTCTTGTCTGTCTAGTCTTGTCTGTCTAGTCTTGTCTGTCTAGTCTTGTCTGTCTAGTCTTGTCTGTCTAGTCTTGTCTGTCTAGTCTTGTCTGTCTAGTCTTGTCTGTCTAGTCTTGTCTGTCTAGTCTTGTCTGTCTAGTCTTGTCTGTCTAGTCTTGTCTGTCTAGTCTTGTCTGTCTAGTCTTGTCTGTCTAGTCTTGTCTGTCTAGTCTTGTCTGTCTAGTCTTGTCTGTCTAGTCTTGTCTGTCTAGTCTTGTCTGTCTAGTCTTGTCTGTCTAGTCTTGTCTGTCTAGTCTTGTCTGTCTAGTCTTGTCTGTCTAGTCTTGTCTGTCTAGTCTTGTCTGTCTAGTCTTGTCTGTCTAGCCTTGTCTGTCTAGTCTTGTCTGTCTAGTCTTGTCTGTCTAGTCTTGTCTGTCTAGTCTTGTCTGTCTAGTCTTGTCTGTCTAGTCTTGTCTGTCTAGTCTTGTCTCTAGTCTTGTCTCTCTAGTCTTGTCTGTCTAGTCTTGTCTGTCTAGTCTTGTCTGTCTAGTCTTGTCTGTCTAGTCTTGTCTGTCTAGTCTTGTCTGTCTAGTCTTGTCTGTCTAGTCTTGTCTGTCTAGTCTTGTCTGTCTAGTCTTGTCTGTCTAGTCTTGTCTGTCTAGTCTTGTCTGTCTAGATTTGTCTGTCTAGTCTTGTCTGTCTAGTCTTGTCTGTCTAGTTTTGTCTGTCTAGTCTTGTCTGTCTAGTCTTGTCTGTCTAGTCTTGTCTGTCTAGTCTTGTCTGTCTAGTCTTGTCTGTCTAGTCTTGTCTGTCTAGTCTTGTCTGTCTAGTCTTGTCTGTCTAGTCTTGTCTGTCTAGTCTTGTCTGTCTAGTCTTGTCTGTCTAGTCTTGTCTGTCTAGTCTTGTCTGTCTAGTCTTGTCTGTCTAGTCTTGTCTGTCTAGTCTTGCTGTCTAGTCTTGTCTGTCTAGTCTTGTCTGTCTAGTCTTGTCTGTCTAGTCTTGTCTGTCTAGTCTTGTCTGTCTAGTCTTGTCTGTCTAGTCTTGTCTGTCTAGTCTTGTCTGTCTAGTCTTGTCTGTCTAGTCTTGTCTGTCTAGTCTTGTCTGTCTAGTCTTGTCTGTCTAGTCTTGTCTGTCTAGTCTTGTCTGTCTAGTCTTGTCTGTCTAGTCTTGTCTGTCTAGTCTTGTCTGTCTAGTCTTGTCTGTCTAGTCTTGTCTGTCTAGTCTTGTCTGTCTAGTCTTGTCTGTCTAGTCTTGTCTGTCTAGTCTTGTCTGTCTAGTCTTGTCTGTCTAGTCTTGTCTGTCTAGTCTTGTCTGTCTAGTCTTGTCTGTCTAGTCTTGTCTGTCTAGTCTTGTCTGTCTAGTCTTGTCTGTCTAGTCTTGTCTGTCTAGTCTTGTCTGTCTAGTCTTGTCTGTCTAGTCTTGTCTGTCTAGTCTTGTCTGTCTAGTCTTGTCTGTCTAGTCTTGTCTGTCTAGTCTTGTCTGTCTAGTCTTGTCTGTCTAGTCTTGTCTGTCTAGTCTTGTCTGTCTAGTCTTGTCTGTCTAGTCTTGTCTGTCTAGTCTTGTCTGTCTAGTCTTGTCTGTCTAGTCTTGTCTGTCTAGTCTTGTCTGTCTAGTCTTGTCTGTCTAGTCTTGTCTGTCTAGTCTTGTCTGTCTAGTCTTGTCTGTCTAGTCTTGTCTGTCTAGTCTTGTCTGTCTAGTCTTGTCTGTCTAGTCTTGTCTGTCTAGTCTTGTCTGTCTAGTCTTGTCTGTCTAGTCTTGTCTGTCTAGTCTTGTCTGTCTAGTCTTGTCTGTCTAGTCTTGTCTGTCTAGTCTTGTCTGTCTAGTCTTGTCTGTCTAGTCTTGTCTGTCTAGTCTTGTCTGTCTAGTCTTGTCTGTCTAGTCTTGTCTGTCTAGTCCTTGTCTGTCTAGTCTTGTCTGTCTAGTCTTGTCTGTCTAGTCTTGTCTGTCTAGTCTTTGTCTGTCTAGTCTTGTCTGTCTAGTCTTGTCTGTCTAGTCTTGTCTGTCTAGTCTTGTCTGTCTAGTCTTGTCTGTCTAGTCTTGTCTGTCTAGTCTTGTCTGTCTAGTCTTGTCTGTCTAGTCTTGTCTGTTCTAGTCTTGTCTGTCTAGTCTTGTCTGTCTAGTCTTGTCTGTCTAGTCTTGTCTGTCTAGTCTTGTCTGTCTAGTCTTGTCTGTCTAGTCTTGTCTGTCTAGTCTTGTCTGTCTAGTCTTGTCTGTCTAGTCTTGTCTGTCTAGTCTTGTCTGTCTAGTCTTGTCTGTCTAGTCTTGTCTGTCTAGTCTTGTCTGTCTAGTCTTGTCTGTCTAGTCTTGTCTGTCTAGTCTTGTCTGTCTAGTCTTGTCTGTCTAGTCTTGTCTGTCTAGTCTTGTCTGTCTAGTCTTGTCTGTCTAGTCTTGTCTGTCTAGTCTTGTCTGTCTAGTCTTGTCTGTCTAGTCTTGTCTGTCTAGTCTTGTCTGTCTAGTCTTGTCTGTCTAGTCTTGTCTGTCAGTCTTGTCTGTCTAGTCTTGTCTGTCTAGTCTTGTCTGTCTAGTCTTGTCTGTCTAGTCTTGTCTGTCTAGTCTTGTCTGTCTAGTCTTGTCTGTCTAGTCTTGTCTGTCTAGGCTTGTCTGTCTAGTCTGTCTAGTCTTGTCTGTCTAGTCTTGTCTGTCTAGTCTTGTCTGTCTAGTCTTGTCTGTCTAGTCTTGTCTGTCTAGTCTTGTCTGTCTAGTCTTGTCTGTCTAGTCTTGTTGTCTAGTCTTGTCTGTCTAGTCTTGTCTGTCTAGTCTTGTCTGTCTAGTCTTGTCTGTCTAGTCTTGTCTGTCTAGTCTTGTCTGTCTAGTCTTGTCTGTTTAGTCTTGTCTGTCTAGTCTTGTCTGTCTAGTCTTGTCTGTCTAGTCTTGTCTGTCTAGTCTTGTCTGTCTAGTCTTGTCTGTCTAGTCTTGTCTGTCTAGTCTTGTCTGTCTAGTCTTGTCTGTCTAGTCTTGCCTGTCTAGTCTTGCCTGTCTAGACAGGAAACTTGCACGATATGGGAGATAAATCCGAAAACTCGGACGTGGAAAATCCCTTCGCGAGAAAGGATGGCGTACAAAGGACGCCACCAAATAAAACATTCAGGGAAAGATCTATCTCTTTGACCTGTAAACCCAGCATCTCCTCTACAGAGGAGCAGCAGGCTAAGAGAAAGAGACAAGACATCTGGGAAAAAAGTCCAGCAATAGACCCGAGTAAAGATCTTGAAGTAATTACCCGTAAGATAATCGCAAGGTCGCAAGAATTAAGAAAGATTGTCAAAGAAAGTCCAAGTACGAAAAATGAAATAAAAAAAGTCACTGAGGAGATATGGAACCTAACGGGATCTCTAGAGAGAATATGGGTCAGCGGGCAATTGACCCATACTCATCTGCAGGAAAAAAGAAACGAACAAAAGCAAGGGCCAATGACCTGTAATGCAAGCACGCAAACAAGCATATCTGAAGAGGACGACGCACTGCTTGACAAAATATCAAATGGCAAGACATACGAAGAATTCTTGGAGATCGCCGATAAAGACTGGCCGCGTCACATCTTTACAAAAGTGAAAGAAGGACACGGACATGCGCTCGCGACAGCCTCGGAATGGGATATCGTGTGGTGCGTCGACGAGAATCTGCATCCTGATCAGGGAGTACCAAGGGCATTGACGGAGGCCTATGCAAGGACCGGAGGAAATGCTAAGACAGGCACCAAAGCCGGGTAGAGTTGTCTATCTAAAACACACCATCGGCATACCAGATGAAAACGGAGAAATCAAAACAGAAGAACGCTATGTACACCAAATGGTTACCAGGAAGGCTCAAACGGATGAGACAGATAAAAAAGATCTGTATACGTGTCTTCAAAAACTAAAGCAGACAAGTGACCAAAATGGTCGAAAGAAGCTAGCTTTTCACCGACCCAGAGAATCTGACTGGCTAATTATGAAGAAAGCGCTAGAATTTATATTTTCCAGGACTGATATAGAGATAAGGGTATACTGTCCAATCAAACCGCAAATCGCAAAACAGCAGCAGGAGCAAGGGAAGAACAACACAGACTGGACGGAAGTGGTCAAAAAAGGCAAACCAACTACTGAAGTAAAGGGAAAAAAACAAACCAAGGAGGAAGAAAGAGCAAAAAAACCGAGGCGGTCATGGTTAAAGCCGACGGCAGTACTTATGCAGACCTCCTAAAAATGGTGAGATCAAATGTTGACCTCGACTCACCTGGAACGGTTATTACGGGAGCCAGGAAAGCTAAAACGGGCGAATTACTTCTAGAGGTGGAAAGCGGTAAAGCCCAGGGCCTAAGGGACGAAATAAAAAGCAAATGCTCTGCAGCTCAGGTACGAGTAAAAAGAGACGATGTGCTACTACACATAAAGGATCTAGACGCGATAACTACCCAAGAAGAAATACTACAGGCAATACAAAACTTTGTCGGAGAAGACAACTGTCAAACAAAGGTCCTAAACCTTAGACCGGCATATGGAGACAGCCAAGCTGCAACCATTTCAGCCAACAAAGAAGTAGCAGAAAAGCTACTAAAAATCGGTAGAATAAAAGTGGGCATAATTCAGTGCAGGATAAGAGAAAGAATTAATATAATTAAATGTCACAGGTGTTGGAATTTTGGCCACTTCGCCAACGAATGCGAGGGCCCAGACAGGCAAAACCTTTGTCTTAAATGCGGGCGTGAAGGTCATATTGCCCAGAACTGCAACGCAGCTGAGTTTTGCCCCATATGCAACGTAAAGGGCCACAGAGCAGATTCGGGAATGTGCCCGATTTTCCAGAAGGCGCTATCGGAGGCTAGGCGCAAAAGTAAGGCACAGAAATGACTATACAGTTCATACAAATAAATGCTATGAGATGCCGTGCAGCATACGACCTCTTAATCGCAACGGCATTAGAACTTAAAGCGGACATATTACTGGTAAGTGAACCCAATAAGAAGTTGGTCGAGAACGCAGACTGGTTCACGGACAATAGAAAGGACGCAGCCATCAGAGTTTTAAATCGCAAGATACCGGTGATTAAAACAGGAAGTGGTCCTGGTTTCGTATGGATAGAGCTGCAGAAATATATTATATACTGCTGCTACTTCTCACCAAATGAAAATATAGAGAAGCTGAATGAATCGCTAGAAGCATTAAATCAAGAAATAAGGGGTCAAAGTAAAAAGGCACTAATTGCTGGTGATTTCAACGCCAAGTCTCCCTACTGGGGTTCTCCAAAGGTAGACAAGAGAGGTGATCTAGTTATGGACTGGGCAGCCGAATTAGAACTCGTCGTTCAAAATAAAGGAGCTACGCATACGCTCGTCAGGGGAAACGCTCAATCCATAATAGACCTTACTTTTACGACAGTCGACTTATCTAACATGATCATAGATTGGAGTGTGCTCGAGAGGGAGAGTTTAAGCGACCATCGCTACATCCTATTCAAAATAGAAGAAGCCACAAAGCAGATAAGCCATGTAAGAACTAACGGCTGGAGTCTAAAGGCATTCAATAAAGAAAAAATGAAAAGCAGCCTGGCAATGCAAATAGCACGGACGCACAAAAGAAACGCGGATACGCTCGTAGAAGTCATGAAAAAGGCGTGTGACGAAACCTTAAAAAAGAATAGAGGACCATCAAGGAGAAAACTAGTATATTGGTGGAACAACGAAATCGCCAGCATGCGGGCTGAATGTATCACAGCCAGAAGAAAATATCAGCGACACCGTACTAAAAAAGGAGTGGCCGACAAAGTCTTGAAATCACTTCATTCGCTTTACAAAAAAGCTAAAAAGGATCTTCGATACCTAATCAACCAAGCTAAGCGGGATCACTGGAGAAAACTGTGTGCAGATCTCGACGACGATATTTGGGGAGACGCGTTTCAAACGTGCAAAAGAAGGCTCAAAATCCAACATCCAAACGTGCAAATGACGATGGAGGGAATGCTACAGGTAGTCGAAGTGCTTTTCCCACGCCAAAAACCCTTTCTTTGGCAACAACCTAAAGTTGTTGAAATTCCATTGTTCAAGAGGAGGAACTAGCTAATGCGGCAAATCGCATCCGAGATGGAAAATCCCCGGGACTAGACGGTGTGCCACCAGAAGTAGTTAAGACCATCGCCCAGCAAGAACCTATGTTCACTCTGGAAGTAATGAATGCTCTCCTAACTGCTGGAAACTTTCCAGACAAGTGGAAGCGTTCCAGACTGGTCTTTATTAGAAAGGGAGATAAGCCAGTTGGAGAACCTTCATCTTATAGGCCCCTATGCCTTCTAGATGTGTCGGGTAAACTGTTAGAAAGTCTACTACTGAGGAGATTACAGAAGGAGCTTGACGCCGGACTGGGTTTATCCGATAAGCAATTTGGGTTCCGTAAAGGTAGATCTACCATGGGTGCAATAGAGGAAGTAAAAAAAAATAGCAGAGAAAAGCTAAAGCCGGCACACAAAGGACTAAAAAAATGTGTGCACTAATAACTTTTTGATGTGCAAAATGCATTCAACACTGCCAACTGGGAACAACTAATGGGCGAACTTACAAGAAGACGTATAGCACCTTACCTACTACGAATGTTAAGAAGTTACCTTACCAACAGAAAACAAGTACTACAGGCCCTAAATGAGACGGTAGAAGTAGAGGTAAGCTGTGGTGTCCCACAGGGCTCTATATTAGGTCCCACGCTATGGAACGTCTTATACGACGATATTTTAAGAATGAAGCTGCCTGAAGGCGCCACGCTAATTGGTTTCGCGGACGACTTAGCCTTGGTCGTAACCGCAAAAAATGAACAAGGAATAATGCGTACTGCAAACCACGTAATCTGTATGGGTAACCCAGTGGATTACAACGAGGTAACTGAAGCTAGCACCCGAAAAAACCGAGGCAGTCCTTTTGACAGGACAAAGGAAACTTATGCCAATCAAATTTTAAAGTGGGAACCACGGAACTAATCCCAAAACAACAAATAAAAATACCTGGGCATTTTAATAGATAGAGGACTTACGTTCTCTGCACATCTCACAGATGCTGCAGGAAAAGGATTAAAGACACTGGGAGCAATGGAAAAAATAATGCCAAACGTTGGGGGACCCAGAAGCTCCAAGCGTAAACTCTTAGGTATGGTAGCACAATCTGCTATGTTATATGGAGCTCCACTCTGGGCAGAAAAAAAATGAATACAAGAAGCTGCGCAGAAAAATTGGAATCAGTACAACGTAAAAATTGCACTTCGTATATGCAGTGCATACCGTACAGTATCTGGAGAGGCAGCATTAGTAGTCGCCGCTATTGCACCCATCGATTTGCTCGCAAAAGAAAGAAAAGACATAAGCAAGGCAGGCCACAACAATCGCAGCAGAAAGCTAGAGTGAATCTCCTCAACGAATGGCAGCAAAGATGGTCACATACAGAGAATGGCCAGTGGACTAGGCTACTCATACCAGACTTAACTGTATGGACCAACAGGAAACACGGAGAAGTTAGTTACCATCTTACGCAATTTCTAACTGGTCACGGTTGTTTCAATGACTTTCTACACCACATTGGTAGATCATCGGATAATTCCTGTGTATACTGTGGTGAAATAGACACAGTAAACCACACAATATTTGATTGCTACAGATGGGAAAGTGATAGGGATGAAGCTGTAAAGAATATGGGTACACCTTTTGACGCACGAACAGTCATGGCCTATATGTTAGAAAATAAAGAAAATTGGGACAAGATCCACAGACTTATCCGAACAATAATATCGACAAAAGAAACAGACGAGAGAAAGAGACGAGTGACCAAGTATAGTCAAAACTAACTACAGCGACTAAATGACAACAACCAGCACTCTGAAGCCATGCGATAAGCGTTTCCGGAGAGCCTGGTTGGTTTCCTGGGGACCACTTGTCTGTATAAAGTACAGCTACGCCCCGAAAAAAAAAAAAAAAAAAAAGTCTTGTCTGTCTAGTCTTGTCTGTCTAGTCTTGTCTGTCTAGTCTTGTCTGTCCAGTCTTGTCTGTCTAGTCTTGTCTGTCTAGTCTTGTCTGTCTAGTCTTGTCTGTCTAGTCTTGTCTGTCTAGTCTTGTCTGTCTAGTCTTGTCTGTCTAGTCTTGTCTGTCTAGTCTTGTCTGTCCAGTCTTGTCTGTCTAGTCTTGTCTGTCTAGTCTTGTCTGTCTAGTCTTGTCTGTCTAGTCTTGTCTGTCTAGTCTTGTCTGTCTAGTCTTGTCTGTCTAGTCTTGTCTGTCTAGTCTTGTCTGTCTAGTCTTGTCTCTCTAGTCTTGTCTGTCTAGTCTTGTCTGGTCTAGTCTTGTCTGTCTAGTCTTGTCTAGTCTTGTCTGTCTAGTCTTGTCCTGTCTAGTCTTGTCTGTCTAGTCTTGTCTGTCTAGTCTTGTCTGTCTAGTCTTGTCTGTCTAGTCTTGTCTGTCTAGTCTTGTCTGTCTAGTCTTAACTGTCAAGTCTTGTCTGTCTAGACTTGTCTGTCTAGTCTTGTCTGTCTAGTCTTGTCTGTCTAGTCTTGCTGTCTAGTCTTGTCTCTCTAGTCTTGTCTGTCTAGTCTTGTCTGTCTAGTCTTGTCTGTCTAGTCTTGTCTGTCTAGTCTTGTCTGTCTAGTCTTGTCTGTCTAGTCTTGTCTGTCTAGTCTTGTCTGTCTAGTCTTGTCTGTCTAGTCTTGTCTGTCTAGTCTTGTCGGTCTAGTCCTTGTCTGTCTAGTCTTGTCTGTCTAGTCTTGTCTGTCTAGTCTTGTCTGTCTAGTCTGTCTGTCTAGTCTTGTCTGTCTAGTCTTGTCTGTCTAGTCTTGTCTGTCTAGTCTTGTCTGTCTAGTCTTGTCTGTCTAGTCTTGTCTGTCTAGTCTTGTCTGTCTAGTCTTGTCTGTCTAGTCTTGTCTGTCTAGTCTTGTCTGTCTAGTCTTGTCTGTCTAGTCTTGTCTGTCTAGTCTTGTCTGTCTAGTCTTGTCTGTCATGTCTGTAGTCTTGTCTGTCCTAGTCTTGTCTGTCTAGTCTTGTCTGTCTAGTCTTGTCTGTCTAGTCTTGTCTGTCTAGTCTTGTCTGTCTAGTCTTGTCTGTCTAGTCTTGTCTGTCTAGTCTTGTCTGTCTAGTCTTGTCTGTCTAGTCTTGTCTGTCTAGTCTTGTCTGTCTTGTCGTAGTCTTGTCTGTCTAGTCTTGTCTGTCTAGTCTTGTCTGTCTAGTCTTGTCTGTCTAGTCTTGTCTGTCTAGTCTTGTCTGTCTAGTCTTGTCTGTCTATTCTTGTCTGTCTAGTCTTGTCTGTCTAGTCTTGTCTGTCTAGTCTTGTCTGTCTAGTCTTGTCTGTCTAGTCTTGTCTGTCTAGTCTTGTCTGTCTAGTCTTGTCTGTCTAGTCTTGTCTGTCTAGTCTTGT
>CALYMW010000102.1:0-72500 GCA_944588485.1 Phosphuga atrata
TATTAATGATATTAATGATATTAATGATATTAATGATATTAATGATATTAATGGTATTAATGATATTAATGATATTAATGATATTAATGATATTAATAAAAATTAATGATATTAATGATATTAACAAAATTAATAATATTAATAATATTAATGATATTAATGATATTAATGATATTAATGATATTAATGATATTAATGATATTAATGATATTAATGATATTAATGATATTAATGATATTAATGATATTAATGATATTAATGATATTAATGATATTAATGGTATTAATGATATTAATGATATTAATGATATTAATGATATTAATAAAAATTAATGATATTAATGATATTAACAAAAATTAATAATATTAATAATATTAATGATATTAATGATATTAATGATATTAATGATATTAATGATATTAATGATATTAATGATATTAATGATATTAATGATATTAATGATATTAATGATATTAATGATATTAATGATATTAATGATATTAATGATATTAATGATATTAATGATACTAATGATATTATGATATTAATGATTTTAATGATATTAATGAAATTAATGATATTAATGATAATAATGATATTAATGATATTAATGATATTAATGATATTAATGATATTAATGATATTAATGATATTAATGATATTAATGATAATAATGATATTAATGATATTAATGATATTAATGATATTAATGATATTAATGATATTAATGATAATAATGATATTAATGATATTAATGATATTAATGATATTAATGATATTAATGATATTAATGATAATAATAATATTGACATTAATATAATTAATATCATTAATATCATTAATATCATTAATATCATTAATATCATTAATATCATTAATATCATTAATATCATTAATATCATTAATATCATTATTATCATGATATTAATGATATTAATGATATTAATGATATTAACGATATTAACGATAATAATTATATTAATGATATAAATGATATTAATGATATAAATGGTATTAATGATACTAATGATATTATTGATATTAATGATATTAATGATATTAATGATATTAATGATATTAATGATATTAATGATATTAATTATATTAATGATAATAATGATATTAATGATATTAATAATATTAATGATATTAATGATATTAATGATATTAATGATATTAATGATATTAATGATATTAATGATATTAATGATATTAATGATATTAATGATATTAATGATATTAATGATATTAATGATATTAATTATATTAATGATATTAATGATATTAATGATATTAATGATATTAATGATATTAATTATATTAATGATATTAATGATATTAATGATATTAATGATATTAATGTTATTAATGATATAAATGATATTAATGATATTAATGATATTAATGATATTATTGATATAAATGATATTAATGATAATAATGATATTATTGATATTAATGATATTAATGATATTAATCATATTAATGATATTAATGATATTATTGATATTAATGATATTAATGATATTAATGATATTAATGATATTCATGATATTTGTGATATTAATGATATTAATGATATTAATGATAATAATGATATTAATGATATAAATGATATTAATGATATTAACGATATTAATGATATTAATGATATTAATGATATTAATGATATTAATGATATTAATGATATTAATGATAATAATGATATTAATGATATTAATGATATTAATGATATTAATGATATTAAAGATATTAATGATATTAATGATATTAATGATATTAATGATATTATTGATATTAATGATATTAATGATATTAATGATATTAATGATAATAATGATATTAATGATATTAATGATATTAATGATATTAATGATATTAATGATAATAATGATATTAATGATATTAATGATATTAATGATATTAATGATATTAATGATATTAAGATATTAAAGATATTAATGATATTAATGATAATTAATGATATTAATGATATTAATGATATTAATGATATTAATGATATTAATGATATAAATGATATTAATGATATTAATGATATTAATGATATTAATGATATTAATGATATTAATGATATTAATGATATTAATGATATTAATGATATTAATGGTATTAATGATATTAATGATATTAATGATATTAATGATATTAATAAAAATTAATGATATTAATGATATTAAAAATATTAATAATATTAATGATATTAATGATATTAATGATATTAATGATATTAATGATATAAATGATATTAATGATATTAACGATATTAATGATATTAATGATATTAATGATATTAATGATATTAATGATATTAATGATATTAATGATATTAATGATAATAATGATATTAATGATATTAATGATATTAATGATATTAATGATATTAATGATATTATTGATATTAATGATATTAATGATTATAATGATATTAATGATAATTATGATATTAATGATATTAATGATATTAATGATAATTAATGATGATAATGATATTAATGATTATTAATGATATTAATGATATTAATGATATTAATGATATAATTAATATTAATGATATTAATGATATATTAATGATATTAATGATATTAATGATATTAATGATAATAATGATATTAATGATATTAATGATATTAATGATATTAATGATATTACTGATATTAATGATATTAATGATATTTGTGATATTAATGATATTAATGATATAAATGATATTAATGATATTAATGATATTAATGATATTAATGATATTAATGATATTAATGATATTAATGATATTAATGATATTAATGATATTAATGATATTAATGGTATTAATGATATTAATGATATTAATGATATTAATGATATTAATAAAAATTAATGATATTAATGATATTAACAAAAATTAATAATATTAATAATATTAATGATATTAATGATATTAATGATATTAATGATATTAAGAATGATATTAATGATATTAATGATATTAATGATATAATGATTTTAATGATATTAATGATATTAATGATATTAATGATATTAATGATATTAATGATATTAATGATATTAATGATATTAATGATACTAATGATATTATGATATAAATGATTTTAATGATATTAATGATATTAATGATATTAATGATAATAATGATATTAATGATATTAATGATATTAATGATATTAATGATATTAATGATATTAATGATATTAATGATATTAATGATATTAATGATAATAATGATATTAATGATATAATGATATTAATGATATTAATGATATTAATGATAATAATGATATTAATGATATTAATGATATTAATGATATTCAAGATATTTGTGATATTAATGATATTAATGATATTAATGATATTAATGATATTAATGATATAAATGATATTAATGATATTAACGATATTAATGATATTAATGATATTAATGATATTAATGATATTAATGATATTAATGATATTAAAGATATTAATGATATTAATGATATTAATGATATTAATGATATTATTGATATTAATGATATTAATGATATTAATGATATTAATGATAATAATGATATTAATGATATTAATGATATTAATGATATTAATGATATTAATGATATTAATGATATTAATGATATTAATGATATTAATGATATTAATGATATTAATGATATTAACGATATTAAAGATATTAATGATATTAATGATATTAATGATATTAATGATATTAATGATATTAATGATATTAATGATATTAATGATATAAATGATATTAATGATATTAATGATATTAATGATATTAATGATATTAATGATATTAATGATATTAATGATATTAATGATATTAATGATATTAATGATATTAATGGTATTAATGATATTAATGATATTAATGATATTAATGATATTAATAAAAATTAATGATATTAATGATATTAACAAAAATTAATAATATTAATAATATTAATGATATTAATGATATTAATGATATTAATGATATTAATGATATTAATGATATTAATGATATTAATGATATTAATGATATTAATGATATTAATGATATTAATGATATTAATGATATTAATGATATTAATGATATTAATGATATTAATGATATTAATGATATTAATGATATTAATGATACTAATGATATTATGATATAAATGATTTTAATGATATTAATGAAATTAATGATATTAATGATAATAATGATATTAATGATATTAATGATATTAATGATATTAATGATATTAATGATATTAATGATATTAATGATATTAATGATATTAATGATAATAATGATATTAATGATATTAATGATATTAATGATATTAATGATATTAATGATAATAATGATATTAATGATATTAATGATATTAATGATATTCAAGATATTTGTGATATTAATGATATTAATGATATTAATGATATTAATGATATTAATGATATAAATGATATTAATGATATTAACGATATTAATGATATTAATGATATTAATGATATTAATGATATTAATGATATTAATGATATTAATGATATTAATGATAATAATGATATTAATGATATTAATGATATTAATGATATTAATGATATTAATGATATTATTGATATTAATGGTATTAATGATTATAATGATATTAATGATATTATGATATTAATGATATTAATGATTATTAATGATATTAATGTGATAATGATATTAATGATATTAATGATATTAATGAATTTATGATATTAATGATATTAATGATATTAATTATATTAATGATATTAATTGATATTAATGTTATTAATGATATTAATGATATTATGATAATATGATATTAATGTTAAGTTAATGATATTAATGATATAATGATATTACTGATATTAATGATATTAATGATATTTGTGATATTAATGATATTAATGATATTAATGATATTAATAATATTAATGATATTAATGATATTAATGATATTAATGATATTAATGATATTAATGATATTAATGATATTAATGATATTATATAATATTAATGATATTAATGATATTAATGATATTAATGATATTAATGATATAATGATATTAATGATATTAACGATATTATTGATATTAATGATATTAATGATATTTAATGATATTAATGATATTAATGATATTAATGATATTAATGATATTAATGATATTAATGATATTAATGATATTAATGATATTAATGATATTAATGATATTATTGATATTATTGATATTAATGGTATTAATGATTTATAATGATATTAATGATAATTATGATATTAATGATATTAATGATATTAATGATATTAATGATGATAATGATATTTATGATATTAATGATATTAATGATATTAATGATATTAATGATATTAATGATATAATAATATTAATGATATTAATGATATTAATGATATTAATGATATTAATGATATTAATGATAATAATGATATTAATGATATTAATGATATTAATGATATTAATGATATTACTGATATTAATGATATTAATGATATTTGTGATATTAATGATATTAATGATATTAATGATATTAATAATATTAATGATATTAATGATATTAATGATATTAATGATAATCATGGTATTAATGATATAATTGATATTAATGATATTAATGATATTAATGATATTAATGATATTAATGATATTAATGATAATAATGATATTAATGATATTAATGATATTAATGATATTAATGATAATGATGATATTAATGTTATTAATGATATTAATGATATTAATGATATTAATGATATTAATGATATTAATGATATTAATGATATTAATGATATTAACGATATTAAAGATATTAATGATATTAATGATATTAATGATATTAATGATATTAATGATATTAATGATATTAATGATATAAATGATATTAATGATATTAATGATATTAATGATATTAATGATATTAATGATATTAATGATATTAATGATATTAATGATATTAATGATATTAATGGTTATTAATGATATTAATGATATTAATTGATATTAATGATATTAATAAAAATTAATGATATTAATGATATTAACAAAAATTAATAATATTAATAATATTAATGATATTAATGATATTAATGATATTAATGATATTAATGATATTAATGATATTAATGATATATAATGATATTAATGATATTAATGATATTAATGATATTAATGATATTAATGATATTAATGTATTAATGGTATTAATGATATTAATGATATTAATGATTTAATGATATTAATAAAAATTAATGATATTAATGATATTAACAAAAATTAATAATATTAATAATATTAATGATATTAATGATATTAATGATATTAATGATATTAATGATATTAATGATATTAATGATATTAATGATATAATGATATTAATGATATTAATGATATTAATGATATTAATGATATTAATGATATTAATGATATTAATGATATTAATGATACTAATGATATTATTGATATTAATGATTTTAATGATATTAATGAAATTAATGATATTAATGATAATAATGATATTAATGATATTAATGATATTAATGATATTAATGATATTAATGATATTAATGATATTAATGATATTAATGATAATAATGATATTAATGATATTAATGATATTAATGATATTAATGATATTAATGATATTAATGATAATAATGATATTAATGATATTAATGATATTAATGATATTAATGATATTAATGATATTAATGATATTAATATCATTAATATCATTAATATCATTAATATCATTAATATCATTAATATCATTAATATCATTAATATCATTAATATCATTAATATCATTAATATCATTAATATCATTAATGATATTAATGATATTAATGATATTAATGATATTAACGATATTAACGATATAATTATATTAATGATATAAATGATATTAATGATATAAATGGTATTCAATGATACTTAATGATATTATTGATATTAATGATATTAATGATATTAATGATATTAATGATATTAATGATATTAATGATATTAATTATATTAATGATAATAATGATATTAATGATATTAATAATATTAATGATATTAATGATATTAATGATATTAATGATATTAATGATATTAATGAATATTAATGATATTAATGATATTAATGATATTAATGATATTAATGATATTAATGATATTAATGATATTAATTATATTAATGATATTAATGATATTAATGATATTAATGATATTAATGATATTAATTATATTAATGATATTAATGATATTAATGATATTAATGATATTAATGTTATTAATGATATAAATGATATTAATGATATTAATGATATTAATGATATTATTGATATAAATGATATTAATGATAATAATGATATTAATGATATTAATGATATTAATGATATTAATCATATTAATGATATTAATGATATTATTGATATTAATGATATTAATGATATTAATGATATTAATGATATTCATGATATTTGTGATATTAATGATATTAATGATATTAATGATAATAATGATATTAATGATATAAATGATATTAATGATATTAACGATATTAATGATATTAATGATATTAATGATATTAATGATATTAATGATATTAATGATATTAATGATAATAATGATATTAATGATATTAATGATATTAATGATATTAATGATATTAAAGATATTAATGATATTAATGATATTAATGATATTAATGATATTATTGATATTAATGATATTAATGATATTAATGATATTAATGATAATAATGATATTAATGATATTAATGATATTAATGATATTAATGATATTAATGATAATAATGATATTAATGATATTAATGATATTAATGATATTAATGATATTAATGATATTAACGATATTAAAGATATTAATGATATTAATGATATTAATGATATTAATGATATTAATGATATTAATGATATTAATGATATTAATGATATAAATGATATTAATGATATTAATGATATTAATGATATTAATGATATTAATGATATTAATGATATTAATGATATTAATGATATTAATGATATTAATGGTATTAATGATATTAATGATATTAATGATATTAATGATATTAATAAAAATTAATGATATTAATAATATTAACAAAAATTAATAATATTAATAATATTAATGATATTAATGATATTAATGATATTAATGATATTAATGATATTAATGATATAAATGATATTAATGATATTAACGATATTAATGATATTAATGATATTAATGATATTAATGATATTAATGATATTAATGATATTAATGATATTAATGATAATAATGATATTAATGATATTAATGATATTAATGATATTAATGATATTAATGATATTATTGATATTAATGGTATTAATGATTATAATGATATTAATGATAATTATGATATTAATGATATTAATGATATTAATGATATTAATGATATTAATGATATTAATGATATTAATGATATTAATGATATTAATGATATTAATGATATTAATGATATTAATAATATTAATGATATTAATGATATTAATGATATTAATGATATTAATGATATTAATGATAATAATGATATTAATGATATTAATGATATTAATGATATTAATGATATTACTGATATTAATGATATTAATGATATTTGTGATATTAATGATATTAATGATATTAATGATATTAATGATATTAATGATATTAATGATATAAATGATATTAATGATATTAATGATAATCATGGTATTAATGATATAATTGATATTAATGATATTAATGATATTAATGATATTAATGATATTAATGATATTAATGATATTAATGATAATAATGATATTAATGATATTAATGATATTAATGATATTAATGATAATGATGATATTAATGTTATTAATGATATTAATGATATTAATGATATTAATGATATTAATGATATTAATGATATTAATGATATTAATGATATTAATGATATTAATGATATTAATGATATTAATGATATTAATGATATTAATGATATTAATGAGATTAATGATATTAATGATATTAATAATATTAATGATATTAATGATATTAATGATATTAATGATATTAATGATATTAATTATATTAATGATAATAATGATATTAATGATATTAATAATATTAATGATATTAATGATATTAATGATATTAATGATATTAATGATATTAATGATATTAATGATATTAATGATATTAATGATATTAATGATATTAATGATATTAATGATATTAATGATATTAATGATATTAATTATATTAATGATATTAATGATATTAATGATATTAATGATATTAATGATATTAATTATATTAATGATATTAATGATATTAATGATATTAATGATATTAATGTTATTAATGATATAAATGATATTAATGATATTAATGATATTAATGATATTATTGATATAAATGATATTAATGATAATAATGATATTAATGATATTAATGATATTAATGATATTAATCATATTAATGATATTAATGATATTATTGATATTAATGATATTAATGATATTAATGATATTAATGATATTAATGATATTAATGATATTAATGATATTAATGATATTAATGATATTAATGACATTAATGATATTAATGATATTAATGATATTAATGATATTAATGATATTAATGATATTAGTGATATTAATGATATTAATGATATTAATGATAATAATGATATTAATGATATTAATGATATTAATGATATTAATGATATTAATGATATTAATGATATTAATGATATTAATGATATTAATAATATTAATGATATTAATATCATTAATATCATTAATATCATTAATATCATTAATATCATTAATATCATTAATATCATTAATATCATTAATATCATTAATATCATAATATCATTATTATCATGATATTAATGATATTAATGATATTAATGATATTAACGATATTAACGATAATAATTATATTAATGATATAAATGATATTAATGATATTAACGATATTAAAGATATTAATGATATTAATGATATTAATGATATTAATGATATTAATGATATTAATGATATTAATGATATTAATGATATAAATGATATTAATGATATTAATGATATTAATGATATTAATGATATTAATGATATTAATGATATTAATGATATTAATGATATTAATGATATTAATGATATTAATGGTATTAATGATATTAATGATATTAATGATATTAATGATATTAATAAAAATTAATGATATTAATGATATTAACAAAAATTAATAATATTAATAATATTAATGATATTAATGATATTAATGATATTAATGATATTAATGATATTAATGATATTAATGATATTAATGATATTAATGATATTAATGATATTAATGATATTAATGATATTAATGATATTATTGATATTAATGATATTAATGATATTAATGATACTAATGATATTATGATATAAATGATTTTAATGATATTAATGAAATTAATGATATTAATGATAATAATGATAATTTAATGATATTAATGATATTAATGATATTAATGATATTAATGTATAATGATATTAATGATATTAATGATATTAATGATAATAATGATATTAATGATATTAATGATATTAATGATATTAATGATATTAATGATAATAATGATATTAATGATATTAATGATATTAATATTATTCAAGATATTTGTGATATTAATGATATTAATGATATTAATGATATTAATGATATTAATGATATAAATGATATTAATGATATTAACGATATTAATGATATTAATGATATTAATGATATTAATGATATTAATGATATTAAAGATATTAATGATATTAATGATATTAATGATATTAATGATATTATTGATATTAATGATATTAATGATATTAATGATATTAATGATAATAATGATATTAATGATATTAATGATATTAATGATATTAATGATATTAATGATATTAATGATATTAATGATATTAATGATTAATGATAGTAATGATATTAATGATATTAACGATATTAAAGATATTAATGATATTAATGATATTAATGATATTAATGATATTAATGATATTAATGATATTAATGATATTAATGATATAAATGATATTAATGATATTAATGATATTAATGATATTAATGATATTAATGATATTAATGATATTAATGATATTAATGATATTAATGATATTAATGATATTAATGGTATTAATGATATTAATGATATTAATGATATTAATGATATTAATAAAAATTAATGATATTAATGATATTAACAAAAATTAATAATATTAATAATATTAATGATATTAATGATATTAATGATATTAATGATATTAATGATATTAATGATATTAATGATATTAATGATATTAATGATATTAATGATATTAATGATATTAATGATATTAATGATATTAATGATATTAATGATATTAATGATATTAATGATATTTAATGATATTAATGATACTAATGATATTATGATATTAATGATTTTTAATGATATTAATGAAATTAATGATATTAATGATAATATGATATTAATGATATTAATGATATTAATGATATTAATGATATTAATGATATTAATGATATTAATGATATTAATGATATTAATGATAATAATGATATTAATGATATTAATGATATTAATGATATTAATGATATTAATGATAATAATGATATTAATGATATTAATGATATTAATGATATTCAAGATATTTGTGATATTAATGATATTAATGATATTAATGATATTAATGATATTAATGATATAAATGATATTAATGATATTAACGATATTAATGATATTAATGATATTAATGATATTAATGATATTAATGATATTAATGATATTAATGATATTAATGATAATAATGATATTAATGATATTAATGATATTAATGATATTAATGATATTAATGATATTATTGATATTAATGGTATTAATGATTATAATGATATTAATGATAATTATGATATTAATGATATTAATGATATTAATGATGATAATGATATTAATGATATTAATGATATTAATGATATTAATGATATTAATGATATTAATGATATTAATAATATTAATGATATTAATGATATTAATGATATTAATGATATTAATGATATTAATGATAATAATGATATTAATGATATTAATGATATTAATGATATTAATGATATTACTGATATTAATGATATTAATGATATTTGTGATATTAATGATATTAATGATATTAATGATATTAATAATATTAATGATATTAATGATATAAATGATATTAATGATATTAATGATATTAATGATATTAATGATATTAATGATATTAATAATATTAATGATATTAATGATATTAATGATATTAATGATATTAATGATATAAATGATATTAATGATATTAACGATATTAATGATATTAATGATATTAATGATATTAATGATATTAATGATATTAATGATATTAATGATATTAATGATATTAATGATAATAATGATATTAATGATATTAATGATATTAATGATATTAATGATATTAATGATATTATTGATATTAATGGTATTAATGATTATAATGATATTAATGATAATTATGATATTAATGATATTAATGATATTAATGATATTAATGATGATAATGATATTAATGATATTAATGATATTAATGATATTAATGATATTAATGATATTAATGATATTAATAATATTAATGATATTAATGATATTAATGATATTAATGATATTAATGATATTAATGATAATAATGATATTAATGATATTAATGATATTAATGATATTAATGATATTACTGATATTAATGATATTAATGATATTTGTGATATTAATGATATTAATGATATTAATGATATTAATAATATTAATGATATTAATGATATAAATGATATTAATGATATTAATGATAATCATGGTATTAATGATATAATTGATATTAATGATATTAATGATATTAATGATATTAATGATATTAATGATATTAATGATAATAATGATATTAATGATATTAATGATATTAATGATATTAATGATAATGATGATATTAATGTTATTAATGATATTAATGATTATTAATGATATTAATGATATTAATGATATTATGATATTAATTTAATGATATTAATGATATTAACGATATTAAGATATTAATGATATTAATGATATTAATGATATTAATGATATTAATGATATTATGATATAAATGATATTAATGATATTAATGATATTAATGATATTAATGATATTAATGATATTAATGATATTAATGATATTAATGATATTTAATGATATTAATGGTATTAATGATATTAATGATATTAATGATATTAATGATATTAATAAAAATTAATGATATTAATGATATTAACAAAAATTAATAATATTAATAATATTAATGATATTAATGATATTAATGATATTAATGATATTAATGATATTAATGATATTAATGATATTAATGATATTAATGATATTAATGATATTAATGATATTAATGATATTAATGATATTAATGATATTAATGATATTAATGATATTAATGGTATTAATGATATTAATGATATTAATGATATTAATGATATTAATAAAAATTAATGATATTAATGATATTAACAAAAATTAATAATATTAATAATATTAATGATATTAATGATATTAATGATATTTATGATATTAATGATATTAATGATATTAATGATATTAATGATATTAATGATATTAATGATATTAATGATATTAATGATATTAATGATATTAATGATATTAATGATATTAATGATACTAATGATATTATGATATTAATGATTTTAATGATATTAATGAAATTAATGATATTAATGATAATAATGATATTAATGATATTAATGATATTAATGATATTAATGATATTATGATATTAATGATATTAATGATATTAATGATAATAATGATATTAATGATATTAATGATATTAATGATATTAATGATATTAATGATATTAATGATAATAATGATATTAATGATATTAATGATATTAATGATATTAATGATATTAATGATATTAATGATATTAATGATATTAATGATAATAATAATATTGACATTAATATAATTAATATCATTAATATCATTAATATCATTAATATCATTAATATCATTAATATCATTAATATCATTAATATCTTTAATATCATTAATATCATTATTATCATGAATATTAATGATATTAATGATATTAATGATAATAATGATATTAATGATAATAATTATATTAATGATATTAATGATATTAATGATATTAATGATATTAATGATACTAATGATATTATTGATATTAATGATATTAATGATATTAATGATATTTAATGATATTAATGATATTAATGATATTAATGATATTAATTATATTAATGATAATAATGATATTAATGATATTAATAATTATTAATGATATTAATGATATTAATGATATTAATGATATTAATGATATTAATGATATTAATGATATTAATGATATTAATGATAATTAATGATATTAATGATATTTAATGATATTAATTGATATTAATGATATTAATGATATTAATGATATTAATGATATTAATGATATTAATTATATTAATGATATTAATGATATTATGATATTAATGATATTAATGTTATTAATGATATAAATGATATTAATGATATTAATGATATTAATGATATTATTGATATAAATGATATTAATGATAATAATGATATTAATGATATTAATGATATTAATGATATTAATCATATTAATGATATTAATGATATTATTGATATTAATGATATTAATGATATTAATTGATATTAATGATATTCATGATATTTGTGATATTAATGATATTAATGATATTAATGATAATAATGATATTAATGATATAAATGATATTAATGATATTAACGATATTAATGATATTAATGATATTAATGATATTAATGATATTAATGATATTAATGATATTAATGATAATAATGATATTAATGATATTAATGATATTAATGATATTAATGATATTAAAGATATTAATGATATTAATGATATTAATGATATTAATGATATTATTGATATTAATGATATTAATGATATTAATGATATTAATGATAATAATGATATTAATGATATTAATGATATTAATGATATTTAATGATATTAATGATAATAATGATATTAATGATATTAATGATATTAATGATATTAATGATATTAATGATATTAACGATATTAAAGATATTAATGATATTAATGATATTAATGATATTAATGATATTAATGATATTAATGATATTAATGATATTAATGATATAATGATATTAATGATATTAATGATATTAATGATATTAATGATATTAATGATATTAATGATATTAATGATATTAATGATATTAATGATATTAATGGTATTAATGATATTAATGATATTAATGATATTAATGATATTAATAAAAATTAATGATATTAATAATATTAACAAAAATTAATAATATTAATAATATTAATGATATTAATGATATTAATGATATTAATGATATTAATGATATTAATGATATAAATGATATTAATGATATTAACGATATTAATGATATTAATGATATTAATGATATTAATGATATTAATGATATTAATGATATTAATGATATTAATGATAATAATGATATTAATGATATTAATGATATTAATGATATTAATGATATTAATGATATTATTGATATTAATGGTATTAATGATTATAATGATATTAATGATAATTATGATATTAATGATATTAATGATATTAATGATATTAATGATGATAATGATATTAATGATATTAATGATATTAATGATATTAATGATATTAATGATATTAATGATGTTAATAATATTAATGATATTAATGATATTAATGATATTAATGATATTAATGATATTAATGATAATAATGATATTAATGATATTAATGATATTAATGATATTAATGATATTACTGATATTAATGATATTAATGATATTTGTGATATTAATGATATTAATGATATTAATGATATTAATGATATTAATGATATTAATGATATAAATGATATTAATGATATTAATGATAATCATGGTATTAATGATATAATTGATATTAATGATATTAATGATATTAATGATATTAATGATATTAATGATATTAATGATATTAATGATATTAATGATAATAATGATATTAATGATATTAATGATATTAATGATATTAATGATATTAATGATAATGATGATATTAATGTTATTAATGATATTAATGATATTAATGATATTAATGATATTAATGATATTAATGATATTAATGATATTAATGATATTAATGATATTAATGATATTAATGATATTAATGATATTAATGATATTAATGATATTAATGAGATTAATGATATTAATGATATTAATAATATTAATGATATTAATGATATTAATGATATTAATGATATTAATTATATTAATGATAATAATGATATTAATGATATTAATAATATTAATGATATTAATGATATTAATGATATTAATGATATTAATGATATTAATGATATTAATGATATTAATGATATTAATGATATTAATGATATTAATGATATTAATGATATTAATGATATTAATTATATTAATGATATTAATGATATTAATGATATTAATGATATTAATGATATTAATGATATTAATGATATTAATGATATTAATGATATTAATGATATTAATGTTATTAATGATATAAATGATATTAATGATATTAATGATATTAATGATATTATTGATATAAATGATATTAATGATAATAATGATATTAATGATATTAATGATATTAATGATATTAATCATATTAATGATATTAATGATATTATTGATATTAATGATATTAATGATATTAATGATATTAATGATATTAATGATATTAATGATATTAATGATATTAATGATATTAATGATATTAATGACATTAATGATATTAATGATATTAATGATATTAATGATATTAATGATATTAATGATATTAGTGATATTAATGATATTAATGATATTAATGATAATAATGATATTAATGATATTAAATATAATAATGATATTAATGATATTAATGATATTAATGATATTAATGATATTAATGATATTAATAATATTAATGATATTAATGATAATAATAATATTGACATTAATATAATTAATATCATTAATATCATTAATATCATTAATATGATTAATATCATTAATATCATTAATATCATTAATATCATTAATATCATTATTATCATGATATTAATGATATTAATGATATTAATGATATTAACGATATTAACGATAATAATTATATTAATGATATAAATGATATTAATGATATAAATGGTATTAATGATACTAATGATATTATTGATATTAATGATATTAATGATATTAATGATATTAATGGTATTAATGATATTAATAATATTAATGATATTAATGATATTAATGATATTAATGGTATTAATGATATTAAAGATATTAATGATATTAATAATATTAATGATATTAATGATATTAATGATATTATTGATATTAATGATATTAATGATATTAAAGATATTAATGATATTAATGATATTAATGATATAAATGATATTATTGATATTAATGATATTAATGATATTAATGATATTAATGATAATAATGATATTAATGATATTAATGATATTAATGATATTAATGATATTAATGATATTAATGATATTAATGATATTAATGATATTAATGATATTAATGATATTAATGATATTAACGATATTAAAGATATTAATGATATTAATGATATTAATGATATTAATGATATTAATGATATTAATGATATTAATGATATAAATGATATTAATGATATTAATGATATTAATGATATTAATGATATTAATGATATTAATGATATTAATGATATTAATGATATTAATGATATTAATGATATTAATGGTATTAATGATATTAATGATATTAATGATATTAATAAAAATTAATGATATTAATGATATTAACAAAAATTAATAATATTAATAATATTAATGATATTAATGATATTAATTATATTAATGATATTAATGATATTAATGATATTAATGATATTAATGATATTAATTATATTAATGATATTAATGATATTAATGATATTAATGATATTAATGATATTAATGATATTAATGATATTAATGATATTAATGATATTAATGATATTAATGATATTAATGATATTAATGATATTAATGATATTAATGATACTAATGATATTATGATATTAATGATTTTAATGATATTAATGAAATTAATGATATTAATGATAATAATGATATTAATGATATTAATGATATTAATGATATTAATGATAATAATGATATTAATGATATTAATGATATTAATGATATTCATGATATTTGTGATATTAATGATATTAATGATATTAATGATATTAATGATATTAATGATGTAAATGATATTAATGATATTAACGATATTAATGATATTAATGATATTAATGATATTAATGATATTAATGATATTAATGATATTAATGATAATAATGATATTAATGATATTAATGATATTAATGATATTAATGATATTAATGATATTATTGATATTAATGGTATTAATGATTATAATGATATTAATGATAATTATGATATTAATGATATTAATGATATTAATGATATTAATGATGATAATGATATTAATGATATTAATGATATTAATGATATTAATGATATTAATGATATTAATGATATTAATAATATTAATGATATTAATGATATTAATGATATTAATGATATTAATGATATTAATGATAATAATGATATTAATGATATTAATGATATTAATGATATTAATGATATTAATGATATTAATGATAATAATGATATTAATGATATTAATGATATTAATGATATTAATGATATTAATGATAATGATGATATTAATGTTATTAATGATATTAATGATATTAATGATATTAATGATATTAATGATATTAATGATATTAATGATATTAATGATATTAATGATAATAATGATATTAATGATATTAATGATATTAATGATATTAATGATATTAATGAGATTAATGATATTAATGATATTAATAATATTAATGATATTAATGATATTAATGATATTAATGATATTAATGATATTAATTATATTAATGATAATAATGATATTAATGATATTAATAATATTAATGATATTAATGATATTAATGATATTAATGATATTAATGATATTAATGATATTAATGATATTAATGATATTAATGATATTAATGATATTAATGATATTAATGATATTAATGATATTAATGATATTAATGATATTAATGATATTAATTATATTAATGATATTAATGATATTAATGATATTAATGATATTAATGATATTAATTATATTAATGATATTAATGATATTAATGATATTAATGATATTAATGTTATTAATGATATAAATGATATTAATGATATTAATGATATTAATGATATTATTGATATAAATGATATTAATGATAATAATGATATTAATGATATTAATGATATTAATGATATTAATCATATTAATGATATTAATGATATTATTGATATTAATGATATTAATGATATTAATGATATTAATGATATTAATGATATTAATGATATTAATGATATTAATGATATTAATGATATTAATGACATTAATGATATTAATGATATTAATGATATTAATGATATTAATGATATTAATGATATTAGTGATATTAATGATATTAATGATATTAATGATAATAATGATATTAATGATATTAAATATAATAATGATATTAATTATATTAATGATATTAATGATATTAATGATATTAATGATATTAATGATATTAATGATATTAATGATAATAATAATATTGACATTAATATAATTAATATCATTAATATCATTAATATCATTAATATGATTAATATCATTAATATCATTAATATCATTAATATCATTAATATCATTAATATCATTATTATCATGATATTAATGATATTAATGATATTAATGATATTAACGATATTAACGATAATAATTATATTAATGATATAAATGATATTAATGATATAAATGGTATTAATGATACTAATGATATTATTGATATTAATGATATTAATGATATTAATGATATTAATGGTATTAATGATATTAATGATATTAATGATATTAATGATATTAATGATATTAATGGTATTAATGATATTAAAGATATTAATGATATTAATAATATTAATGATATTAATGATATTAATTATAATAATGATGTTAATGATATTAATGATATTAATGATATTAATGATATTAATGATATTAATGATAAATAATGATATTAATGATATTAATAATATTGACATTAATATCATTAATATCCTTAATATTATTAATATCATTAATATCATTAATATCATTAATATCATTAATATCATTAATATCATTAATATCATTAACATCATTAATATCATTAATATCATTAATATCATTAATATCATTAATATCATTAATATCATTAATTTCATTAATATCATTAATGATAATAATGATATTAATGATATTAATGATATTAATGATATTAATGATATTTATAGATATTAATGATATTAATGATATTAATGATATTAATGACATTAATGATATTAATTATATTAATGATATTAATGGTATTAATGATATTAATGATATTAATGATATTAATGATATTAACGATATTAATGATATTAATGGTATTAATGATATTATTGATATTAATGATATTAATAATTTTAATGATATTAATGATATTAATGATATTAATGATATTAGTGATATTAATGATATTAATGATATTATTGATATTAATGATATTAATGATAATAATGATAATAATGATATTAATGATATTAATGATATTAATGATATTAATGATATTAATGATATTAATGATATTAATGATATTAATGATATTAATGATATTAATGATATTAATGATATTAATGATATTAATGATATTAATGATATTAATGATATTAATGATATTAATGATATTAATGATATTAATGATATTAATGATATTAATGATAATAATGATATTAATGATATTAATGATATTAATGATATTAATGATATTAATGATAATAATGATATTAATGATATTAATGATATTAATGATATTCATGATATTTGTGATATTAATGATATTAATGATATTAATGATATTAATGATATTAATGATATTAATGATATAAATGATATTAATGATATTAACGATATTAATGATATTAATGATATTAATGATATTAATGATATTAATGATATTAATGATATTAATGATAATAATGATATTAATGATATTAATGATATTAATGATATTAATGATATTAATGATATTAATGATATTAATGATATTATTGATATTAATGGTATTAATGATTATAATGATATTAATGATAATTATGATATTAATGATATTAATGATATTAATGATATTAATGATGATAATGATATTAATGATATTAATGATATTAATGATATTAATGATATTAATGATATTAATAATATTAATGATATTAATGATATTAATGATATTAATGATATTAATGATATTAATGATAATAATGATATTAATGATATTAATGATATTAATGATATTAATGATATTAATGATATTACTGATATTAATGATATTAATGATATTTGTTATATTAATGATATTAATGATATTAATGATATTAATGATATTAATGATATTAATGATATTAATGATATAAATGATATTAATGATATTAATGATAATCATGGTATTAATGATATAACTGATATTAATGATATTAATGATATTAATGATATTAATGATATTAATGATATTAATGATAATAATGATATTAATGATATTAATGATATTAATGATATTAATGATAATGATGATATTAATGTTATTAATGATATTAATGATATTAATGATATTAATGATATTATTGATATTAATGATATTAATGATATTAATGATATTAATGATATTAATGATATTAATGATATTAATGATATTAATGATATTAATGATATTAATGATATTAATGAGATTAATGATATTAATGATATTAATAATATTAATGACATTAATGATATTAATGATATTAATGATATTAATGATATTAATTATATTAATGATAATAATGATATTAATGATATTAATAATATTAATGATATTAATGATATTAATGATATTAATGATATTAATGATATTAATGATATTAATGATATTAATGATATTAATGATATTAATGATATTAATGACATTAATGATATTAATGATATTAATTATATTAATGATATTAATGATATTAATGATATTAATGATATTAATTATATTAATGATATTAATGATATTAATGATATTAATGATATTAATGTTATTAATGATATAAATGATATTAATGATATTAATGATATTAATGATATTATTGATATAAATGATATTAATGATAATAATGATATTAATGATATTAATGATATTAATGATATTAATGATATTAATCATATTAATGATATTAATGATATTATTGATATTAATGATATTAATGATATTAATGATATTAATGATATTAATGATATTAATGATATTAATGATATTAATGACATTAATGATATTAATGATATTAATGATATTAATGATATTAATGATATTAATGATATTAGTGATATTAATGATATTAATGATAATAATGATATTAATGATATTAAATATAATAATGATATTAATGATATTAATGATATTAATGATATTAATGATATTAATGATATTAATGATATTAATGATATTAATGATATTAATGATATTAATGATAATAATAATATTGACATTAATATAATTAATATCATTAATATCATTAATATCATTAATATGATTAATATCATTAATATCATTAATATCATTAATATCATTAATATCATTATTATCATGATATTAATGATATTAATGATATTAATGATATTAACGATATTAACGATAATAATTATATTAATGATATAAATGATATTAATGGTATAAATGGTATTAATGATACTAATGACATTATTGATATTAATGATATTAATGATATTAATGATATTAATGGTATTAATGATATTAATGATATTAATGATATTAATGATATTAATAAAAATTAATGATATTAATGATATTAACAAAAATTAATAATATTAATAATATTAATGATATTAATGATATTAATGATATTAATGATATTAATGATATTAATGATATTAATGATATTAATGATATTAATGATATTAATGATATTAATGATATTAATGATATTAATGATATTAATGATATTAATGATATTAATGATACTAATGATATTATGATATTAATGATTTTAATGATATTAATGAAATTAATGATATTAATGATAATAATGATATTAATGATATTAATGATATTAATGATATTAATGATATTAATGATATTAATGATATTAATGATATTAATGATATTAATGATAATAATGATATTAATGATATTAATGATATTAATGATATTAATGATATTAATGATAATAATGATATTAATGATATTAATGATATTAATGATATTCATGATATTTGTGATATTAATGATATTAATGATATTAATGATATTAATGATATTAATGATATAAATGATATTAATGATATTAACGATATTAATGATATTAATGATATTAATGATATTAATGATATTAATGATATTAATGATATTAATGATATTAATGATAATAATGATATTAATGATATTAATGATATTAATGATATTAATGATATTAATGATATTAATGATATTATTGATATTAATGGTATTAATGATTATAATGATATTAATGATAATTATGATATTAATGATATTAATGATATTAATGATATTAATGATGATAATGATATTAATGATATTAATGATATTAATGATATTAATGATATTAATGATATTAATGATATTAATAATATTAATGATATTAATGATATTAATGATATTAATGATATTAATGATATTAATGATAATAATGATATTAATGATATTAATGATATTAATGATATTAATGATATTACTGATATTAATGATATTAATGATATTTGTGATATTAATGATATTAATGATATTAATGATATTAATAATATTAATGATATTAATGATATAAATGATATTAATGATATTAATGATAATCATGGTATTAATGATATAATTGATATTAATGATATTAATGATATTAATGATATTAATGATATTAATGATAATAATGATATTAATGATATTAATGATATTAATGATATTAATGATAATGATGATATTAATGTTATTAATGATATTAATGATATTAATGATATTAATGATATTAATGATATTAATGATATTAATGATATTAATGATATTAATGATATTAACGATATTAAAGATATTAATGATATTAATGATATTAATGATATTAATGATATTAATGATATTAATGATATTAATGATATTAATGATATTAATGATATAAATGATATTAATGATATTAATGATATTAATGATATTAATGATATTAATGATATTAATGATATTAATGATATTAATGATATTAATGATATTAATGATATTAATGGTATTAATGATATTAATGATATTAATGATATTAATGATATTAATAAAAATTAATGATATTAATGATATTAACAAAAATTAATAATATTAATAATATTAATGATATTAATGATATTAATGATATTAATGATATTAATGATATTAATGATATTAATGATATTAATGATATTAATGATATTAATGATATTAATGATATTAATGATATTAATGATATTAATGATATTAATGGTATTAATGATATTAATGATATTAATGATATTAATGATATTAATAAAAATTAATGATATTAATGATATTAACAAAAATTAATAATATTAATAATATTAATGATATTAATGATATTAATGATATTAATGATATTAATGATATTAATGATATTAATGATATTAATGATATTAATGATATTAATGATATTAATGATATTAATGATATTAATGATATTAATGATATTAATGATACTAATGATATTATGATATTAATGATTTTAATGATATTAATGAAATTAATGATATTAATGATAATAATGATATTAATGATATTAATGATATTAATGATATTAATGATATTAATGATATTAATGATATTAATGATATTAATGATATTAATGATAATAATGATATTAATGATATTAATGATATTAATGATATTAATGATATTAATGATATTAATGATAATAATGATATTAATGATATTAATGATATTAATGATATTAATGATATTAATGATATTAATGATATTAATGATAATAATAATATTGACATTAATATCATTAATATCATTAATATCATTAATATCATTAATATCATTAATATCATTAATATCATTAATATCATTAATATCATTAATATCATTAATATCATTAATATCGATATTAATGATATTAATGATATTAATGATATTAACGATATTAACGATAATAATTATATTAATGATATAAATGATATTAATGATATAAATGGTATTAATGATACTAATGATATTATTGATATTAATGATATTAATGATATTAATGATATTAATGATATTAATGATATTAATGATATTAATTATATTAATGATAATAATGATATTAATGATATTAATAATATTAATGATATTAATGATATTAATGATATTAATGATATTAATGATATTAATGATATTAATGATATTAATGATATTAATGATATTAATGATATTAATGATATTAATGATATTAATGATATTAATGATATTAATTATATTAATGATATTAATGATATTAATGATATTAATGATATTAATGATATTAATTATATTAATGATATTAATGATATTAATGATATTAATGATATTAATGTTATTAATGATATAAATGATATTAATGATATTAATGATATTAATGATATTATTGATATAAATGATATTAATGATAATAATGATATTAATGATATTAATGATATTAATGATATTAATCATATTAATGATATTAATGATATTATTGATATTAATGATATTAATGATATTAATGATATTAATGATATTCATGATATTTGTGATATTAATGATATTAATGATATTAATGATATTAATGATATTAATGATATAAATGATATTAATGATATTAACGATATTAATGATATTAATGATATTAATGATATTAATGATATTAATGATATTAATGATATTAATGATATTAATGATAATAATGATATTAATGATATTAATGATATTAATGATATTAATGATATTAAAGATATTAATGATATTAATGATATTAATGATATTAATGATATTATTGATATTAATGATATTAATGATATTAATGATATTAATGATAATAATGATATTAATGATATTAATGATATTAATGATATTAATGATATTAATGATAATAATGATATTAATGATATTAATGATATTAATGATATTAATGATATTAATGATATTAACGATATTAAAGATATTAATGATATTAATGATATTAATGATATTAATGATATTAATGATATTAATGATATTAATGATATTAATGATATAAATGATATTAATGATATTAATGATATTAATGATATTAATGATATTAATGATATTAATGATATTAATGATATTAATGATATTAATGATATTAATGATATTAATGATATTAATGGTATTAATGATATTAATGATATTAATGATATTAATGATATTAATAAAAATTAATGATATTAATAATATTAACAAAAATTAATAATATTAATAATATTAATGATATTAATGATATTAATGATATTAATGATATTAATGATATTAATGATATAAATGATATTAATGATATTAACGATATTAATGATATTAATGATATTAATGATATTAATGATATTAATGATATTAATGATATTAATGATAATAATGATATTAATGATATTAATGATATTAATGATATTAATGATATTAATGATATTATTGATATTAATGGTATTAATGATTATAATGATATTAATGATAATTATGATATTAATGATATTAATGATATTAATGATATTAATGATGATAATGATATTAATGATATTAATGATATTAATGATATTAATGATATTAATGATATTAATGATATTAATAATATTAATGATATTAATGATATTAATGATATTAATGATATTAATGATATTAATGATAATAATGATATTAATGATATTAATGATATTAATGATATTAATGATATTACTGATATTAATGATATTAATGATATTTGTGATATTAATGATATTAATGATATTAATGATATTAATGATATTAATGATATTAATGATATAAATGATATTAATGATATTAATGATAATCATGGTATTAATGATATAATTGATATTAATGATATTAATGATATTAATGATATTAATGATATTAATGATATTAATGATATTAATGATATTAATGATAATAATGATATTAATGATATTAATGATATTAATGATATTAATGATAATGATGATATTAATGTTATTAATGATATTAATGATATTAATGATATTAATGATATTAATGATATTAATGATATTAATGATATTAATGATATTAATGATATTAATGATATTAATGATATTAATGATATTAATGATATTAATGATATTAATGAGCTTAATGATATTAATGATATTAATAATATTAATGATATTAATGATATTAATGATATTAATGATATTAATGATATTAATTATATTAATGATAATAATGATATTAATGATATTAATAATATTAATGATATTAATGATATTAATGATATTAATGATATTAATGATATTAATGATATTAATGATATTAATGATATTAATGATATTAATGATATTAATGATATTAATGATATTAATGATATTAATGATATTAATTATATTAATGATATTAATGATATTAATGATATTAATGATATTAATGATATTAATTATATTAATGATATTAATGATATTAATGATATTAATGATATTAATGTTATTAATGATATAAATGATATTAATGATATTAATGATATTAATGATATTATTGATATAAATGATATTAATGATAATAATGATATTAATGATATTAATGATATTAATGATATTAATCATATTAATGATATTAATGATATTATTGATATTAATGATATTAATGATATTAATGATATTAATGATATTAATGATATTAATGATATTAATGATATTAATGATATTAATGATATTAATGACATTAATGATATTAATGATATTAATGATATTAATGATATTAATGATATTAATGATATTAGTGATATTAATGATATTAATGATATTAATGATAATAATGATATTAATGATATTAAATATAATAATGATATTAATGATATTAATGATATTAATGATATTAATGATATTAATGATATTAATGATATTAATGATATTAATGATAATAATAATATTGACATTAATATAATTAATATCATTAATATCATTAATATCATTAATATCATTAATATCATTAATATCATTAATATCATTAATATCATTAATATCATTAATATCATTATTATCATGATATTAATGATATTAATGATATTAATGATATTAACGATATTAACGATAATAATTATATTAATGATATAAATGATATTAATGATATAAATGGTATTAATGATACTAATGATATTATTGATATTAATGATATTAATGATATTAATGATATTAATGGTATTAATGATATTAATGATATTAATGATATTAATGATATTAATGATATTAATGGTATTAATGATATTAAAGATATTAATGATATTAATAATATTAATGATATTAATGATATTAATGATATTATTGATATTAATGATATTAATGATATTAAAGATATTAATGATATTAATGATATTAATGATATTAATGATATTATTGATATTAATGATATTAATGATATTAATGATATTAATGATAATAATGATATTAATGATATTAATGATATTAATGATATTAATGATATTAATGATATTAATGATATTAATGATATTAATGATATTAATGATATTAATGATATTAATGATATTAATGATATTAACGATATTAAAGATATTAATGATATTAATGATATTAATGATATTAATGATATTAATGATATTAATGATATTAATGATATTAATGATATAAATGATATTAATGATATTAATGATATTAATGATATTAATGATATTAATGATATTAATGATATTAATGATATTAATGATATTAATGATATTAATGATATTAATGGTATTAATGATATTAATGATATTAATGATATTAATGATATTAATAAAAATTAATGATATTAATGATATTAACAAAAATTAATAATATTAATAATATTAATGATATTAATGATATTAATTATATTAATGATATTAATGATATTAATGATATTAATGATATTAATGATATTAATGATATTAATGATATTAATGATATTAATGATATTAATGATATTAATGATATTAATGATATTAATGATATTAATGATATTAATGATATTAATGATATTAATGATATTAATGATATTAATGATATTAATGATATTAATGATACTAATGATATTATGATATTAATGATTTTAATGATATTAATGAAATTAATGATATTAATGATAATAATGATATTAATGATATTAATGATATTAATGATATTAATGATAATAATGATATTAATGATATTAATGATATTAATGATATTCATGATATTTGTGATATTAATGATATTAATGATATTAATGATATTAATGATATTAATGATGTAAATGATATTAATGATATTAACGATATTAATGATATTAATGATATTAATGATATTAATGATATTAATGATATTAATGATATTAATGATAATAATGATATTAATGATATTAATGATATTAATGATATTAATGATATTAATGATATTATTGATATTAATGGTATTAATGATTATAATGATATTAATGATAATTATGATATTAATGATATTAATGATATTAATGATATTAATGATGATAATGATATTAATGATATTAATGATATTAATGATATTAATGATATTAATGATATTAATGATATTAATAATATTAATGATATTAATGATATTAATGATATTAATGATATTAATGATATTAATGATATTAATGATATTAATGATATTAATGATATTAATGATATTAATGATATTAATGATATTAATGATAATAATGATATTAATGATATTAATGATATTAATGATATTAATGATAATGATGATATTAATGTTATTAATGATATTAATGATATTAATGATATTAATGATATTAATGATATTAATGATATTAATGATATTAATGATATTAATGATATTAATGATATTAATGATATTAATGATATTAATGAGATTAATGATATTAATGATATTAATAATATTAATGATATTAATGATATTAATGATATTAATGATATTAATGATATTAATTATATTAATGATAATAATGATATTAATGATATTAATAATATTAATGATATTAATGATATTAATGATATTAATGATATTAATGATATTAATGATATTAATGATATTAATGATATTAATGATATTAATGATATTAATGATATTAATGATATTAATGATATTAATGATATTAATGATATTAGTGATATTAATTATATTAATGATATTAATGATATTAATGATATTAATGATATTAATGATATTAATGATATTAATTATATTAATGATATTAATGATATTAATGATATTAATGATATTAATGTTATTAATGATATAAATGATATTAATGATATTAATGATATTAATGATATTATTGATATAAATGATATTAATGATAATAATGATATTAATGATATTAATGATATTAATGATATTAATGATATTAATCATATTAATGATATTAATGATATTATTGATATTAATGATATTAATGATATTAATGATATTAATGATATTAATGATATTAATGATATTAATGATATTAATGATATTAATGATATTAATGATATTAATGACATTAATGATATTAATGATATTAATGATATTAATGATATTAATGATATTAGTGATATTAATGATATTAATGATATTAATGATAATAATGATATTAATGATATTAAATATAATAATGATATTAATTATATTAATGATATTAATGATATTAATGATATTAATGATATTAATGATATTAATGATAATAATAATATTGACATTAATATAATTAATATCATTAATATCATTAATATCATTAATATGATTAATATCATTAATATCATTAATATCATTAATATCATTAATATCATTAATATCATTATTATCATGATATTAATGATATTAATGATATTAATGATATTAATGATATTAATGATATTAATGATATTAATGATATTAATCATATTAATGATATAAATGGTATTAATGATACTAATGATATTATTGATATTAATGATATTAATGATATTAATGATATTAATGGTATTAATGATATTAATGATATTAATGATATTAATGATATTAATGATATTAATGGTATTAATGATATTAAAGATATTAATGATATTAATAATATTAATGATATTAATGATATTAATTATAATAATGATGTTAATGATATTAATGATATTAATGATATTAATGATATTAATGATATTAATGATATTAATGATATTAATGATATTAATGATATTAATGATATTAATATCATTAATATCATTAATATCATTAATATCATTAATATCATTAATATCATTAATATCATTAATATCATTAATATCATTAATATCATTAATATCATTAACATCATTAATATCATTAATATCATTAATATCATTAATATCATTAATATCATTAATATCATTAATATCATTAATTTCATTAATATCATGATATTAATGATAATAATGATATTAATGATATTAATGATATTAATGATATTAATGATATTTATAGATATTAATGATATTAATGATATTAATGATATTAATGACATTAATGATATTAATTATATTAATGATATTAATGGTATTAATGATATTAATGATATTAATGATATTAATGATATTAACGATATTAATGATATTAATGGTATTAATGATATTATTGATATTAATGATATTAATAATATTAATGATATTAATGATATTAATGATATTAATGATATTAGTGATATTAATGATATTAATGATATTATTGATATTAATGATATTAATGATAATAATGATAATAATGATATTAATGATATTAATGATATTAATGATATTAATGATATTAATGATATTAATGATATTAATGATATTAATGATATTAATGATATTAATGATATTAATGATAATAATGATATTAATGATATTAATGATATTAATGATATTAATGATATTAATGATAATAATGATATTAATGATATTAATGATATTAATGATATTCATGATATTTGTGATATTAATGATATTAATGATATTAATGATATTAATGATATTAATGATATTAATGATATAAATGATATTAATGATATTAACGATATTAATGATATTAATGATATTAATGATATTAATGATATTAATGATATTAATGATATTAATGATAATAATGATATTAATGATATTAATGATATTAATGATATTAATGATATTAATGATATTAATGATATTAATGATATTATTGATATTAATGGTATTAATGATTATAATGATATTAATGATAATTATGATATTAATGATATTAATGATATTAATGATGATAATGATATTAATGATATTAATGATATTAATGATATTAATGATATTAATGATATTAATAATATTAATGATATTAATGATATTAATGATATTAATGATATTAATGATATTAATGATAATAATGATATTAATGATATTAATGATATTAATGATATTAATGATATTAATGATATTACTGATATTAATGATATTAATGATATTTGTGATATTAATGATATTAATGATATTAATGATATTAATGATATTAATGATATTAATGATATTAATGATATAAATGATATTAATGATATTAATGATAATCATGGTATTAATGATATAATTGATATTAATGATATTAATGATATTAATGATATTAATGATATTAATGATATTAATGATAATAATGATATTAATGATATTAATGATATTAATGATATTAATGATAATGATGATATTAATGTTATTAATGATATTAATGATATTAATGATATTAATGATATTAATGATATTAATGATATTAATGATATTAATGATATTAATGATATTAATGATATTAATGATATTAATGATATTAATGATATTAATGATATTAATGATATTAATGAGATTAATGATATTAATGATATTAATAATATTAATGACATTAATGATATTAATGATATTAATGATATTAATGATATTAATTATATTAATGATAATAATGATATTAATGATATTAATAATATTAATGATATTAATGATATTAATGATATTAATGATATTAATGATATTAATGATATTAATGATATTAATGATATTAATGATATTAATGACATTAATGATATTAATGATATTAATTATATTAATGATATTAATGATATTAATGATATTAATGATATTAATTATATTAATGATATTAATGATATTAATGATATTAATGATATTAATGTTATTAATGATATAAATGATATTAATGATATTAATGATATTAATGATATTATTGATATAAATGATATTAATGATAATAATGATATTAATGATATTAATGATATTAATGATATTAATGATATTAATCATATTAATGATATTAATGATATTATTGATATTAATGATATTAATGATATTAATGATATTAAGGATATTAATGATATTAATGATATTAATGATATTAATGATATTAATGACATTAATGATATTAATGATATTAATGATATTAATGATATTAATGATATTAATGATATTAGTGATATTAATGATATTAATGATAATAATGATATTAATGATATTAAATATAATAATGATATTAATGATATTAATGATATTAATGATATTAATGATATTAATGATATTAATGATATTAATGATATTAATGATATTAATGATAATAATATCAATAATATCATTAATATCATTAATATCATTAATATCATTAATATCATCATTATCATTAATATCATTAATATCATTAATATCATTAATATCATTAATATCATTATTATCATGATATTAATGATATTAATGATATTAATGATATTAACGATATTAACGATAATAATTATATTAATGATATAAATGATATTAATGGTATAAATGGTATTAATGATACTAATGACATTATTGATATTAATGATATTAATGATATTAATGATATTAATGGTATTAATGATATTAATGATATTAATGATATTAATGATATTAATGATATTAATGGTATTAATGATATTAATGATATTAATGATATTAATGATATTAATGATATTAATGATATTAATGATATTAATTATAATAATGATGTTAATGATATTAATGATATTAATGATATTAATGATATTAATGATATTAATGATAAATAATGATATTAATGATATTAATGATATTAATAATATTGACATTAATATCATTAATATCATTAATATTATTAATATCATTAATATCATTAATATCATTAATATCATTAATATCATTAATATCATTAATATCATTAATATCATTAATATCATTAACATCATTAATATCATTAATATCATTAATATCATTAATATCATTAATATCATTAATTTCATTAATATCATGATATTAATGATAATAATGATATTAATGATATTAATGATATTAATGATATTAATGATATTTATAGATATTAATGATATTAATGATATTAATGATATTAATGACATTAATGATATTAATGATATTAATGATATTAATGGTATTAATGATATTAATGATATTAATGATATTAATGATATTAACGATATTAATGATATTAATGGTATTAATGATATTATTGATATTAATGATATTAATAATATTAATGATATTAGTGATATTAATGATATTAATGATATTAGTGATATTAATGATATTAATGATATTATTGATATTAATGATATTAATGATAATAATGATAATAATGATATTAATGATATTAATGATATTAATGATATTAATGATATTAATGATATTAATGATATTAATGATATTAATGATATTAATGATATTAATGATATTAATGATATTAATGATATTAATGATATTAATGATATTAATGATATTAATGATATTAATGATATTAATGATATTAATGATATTAATGATATTAATGATATTAATGATATTAATGATATTAATGATATTAATGATATTAATGATATTAATGATATTAATGATATTAATGATATTAATGATATTAATGATATTAATGATATTAATGATATTAATGATATTAATGATATTAATGATATTAATGATATTAATGATATTAATAATATTAATGATATTATTGATATTAATGTTAATAATGATATTAATGATATTAATGATATTAATGATATTAATGATATTAATGATATTAATGACTTTAATGATTTTAATTATATTAATGATATTAATGATATTAATGATATTAATGATAATAATAATATTAATGATATCAATGAAATTAATGATATTAATGATATTAATGATATTAATGATATTAATGATATTAATGATATTAATGATATTAATGATATTAATGATATTAATGATATTAATGATATTAATGATATTAATGATATTAATATTATTAATGATATTAATGATATTAATGATATTAATGATATTAATGATATTAATGATATTAATGATATTAATGATATTAATGATATTAATGGTATTAATGATATTAATGATATTAATGATATTAATAATAATAATGAAATTAATGATATTAATGATATTAATGATATTAATGATATTAATGATATTAATGATGTTAATGATGTTAATGATATTAATGATATTAATGATATTAATGATATTAATGATATTAATGATATTAATGATATTAATGATATTAATGATATTAATGATATTAATGATATTAATGATATTAATGATATTAATGATATTAATGATATTAATGATATTAATGATATTAATGATATTAATGATATTAATGATATTAATGATATTAATGATATTAATGATATTAATGATATTAATGATATTAATGATATTAATGATATTAATGATATTAATGATATTAATGATATTAATGATATTAATGATATTAATGATATTAATGATATTAATGATATTAATGATATTAATGATATTAATGATATTAATGATATTAATGATATTAATGATATTAATGATATTATTGATATTAATGTTAATAAATAATTTGAACTCATTAATGATATTAATGATATTAATGATATTAATGATATTAATGATATTAATGATATTAATGATATTAATGATATTAATGATATTAATGATATTAATGATATTAATGATATTAATGATATTAATGATATTAATGATATTAATGATATAAATGATATTAATGATATTAATATTATTAATGATATTAATGATATTAATGATATTAATGATATTAATGATATTAATGATATTAATGATATTAATGATATTAATGATATTAATGATATTAATGGTATTAATGATATTAATGATATTAATGATATTAATGATAATAATGAAATTAATGATATTAATGATATTAATGATATTAATGATATTAATGATATTAACGATATTAATGATATTAATGATATTAATGATATTAATGATATTAATGATATTAATGATAATAATGATATTAATGATATAAATGATAATATTGATATTAATGATATTAATGATATTAATGATGTTAATGATATTAATGATATTAATGGTATTAATGATATTAATGATATTAATGATATTAATGATATTAATGATATTAATGATATTATTGATATTAATGAAATTAATGATATTAATGATATTAATGATAATAATGATATTAATGATATTAATGATATTAATGATATTAATGATATTAATGATATTAATGATTTTAATGATATTAATGATATTAATGATATTAATTATATTAATGATATTAATGATATTAATGATAATAATGATATTAATGATATTAATGATATTAATGATAATAATGATATTAATGATATTAATGATATTAATGATATAAATGATATTATTGATATTAATGATATTAATGATATTAATGATATTAATGATAATAATGATATTAATGATATTAATGATATTATTGATATTAATGATATTAATGATATTAATGATATTAATGATAATAATGATATTAATGATATTCTTGATATTAATGATGTTAATGATATTAATGATAATAATAATATTAATGATATCAATGAAATTAATGATATTAATGATATTGATGATATTAATGATATTAATGATATTAATGATATTAATGATATTAATGATATTAATGATATTAATGATATTAATGATATTAATGATATTAATGATATTAATGATCTTAATGATATTAATGATATTAATGATATTAATGATATTAATGATATTAATGATATTAATGATATTAATGATATTAATGATATTAATGATATTAAAGATATTAATAATATTATTGATATTAATGACATTAATGATAATAATGATATTTATGATATTAATGATATTAACGATATTAATGATAATAATGATATTAATGATATTAATGATATTAATGATAATAATGATATTAATGATATTAATGATATTAATGATATAAATGATATTATTGATATTAATGATATTAATGATATTAATGATATTAATGATATTAATGATAATAATGATATTAATGATATTAATGATATTATTGATATTAATGATATTAATGATATTAATGATATTAATGATATTAATGATAATAATGATATTAATGATATTAATGATAATAATGATATTAATGATATTAATGATATTATTGATATTAATGATATGAATGATATTAATGATATTAATGATAATAATGATATTAATGATATTCTTGATATTAATGATGTTAATGATATTAATGATAATAATAATATTAATGATATCAATGAAATTAATGATATTAATGATATTAATGATATTAATGATATTAATGATATTAATGATATTAATGATATTAATGATATTAATGATATTAATGATATTAATGATATTAATGATATTAATGATATTAATGATATTAATAATATTATTGATATTAATGACATTAATGATAATAATGATATTTATGATATTAATGATATTAACGATATTAATGATAATAATGATATTAATGATATTAATGATATTAATGATATTAATGATAATAATGATATTAATGATATAAGTGATATTATTGATATTAATGATATTAATGATATTAATGATATTAATTATATTAATGATAATAATGATATTAATGATATTAATGATATTATTGATATTAATGATATTAATGATATTAATGATATTAATGATATTAATGATATTAATGATATTAATGATATTCTTGATATTAATGATATTAATGATATTAATGATATTAATGATATTAATGATATTTATGATATTAATGATATTAATGATATTAATGGTATTAATGATATTAATGATATTAATGAAATTAATGATATTAATGATATTATTGATTTTAATGATAATAATGATATTAATGATATTAATGATATTAATGATATAATTGATATTAATGATATTAATGATATTAATGATATTATTGATATTAATGATGTTAATGATATTAATGATATTAATGATATTAATGATATTAATGATATTAATAATAATAATGATCCTAATGATATTAATGATAATAATGATATTAATGATATTAATGATATTAATGATATTAATGATATTAATGATATTAATGATATTAATGATATTAATGATATTAATGATATTAATGATATTAATGATATTAATGATATTAATGATATTAATGATATTAATGATATTAATGATATTAATGATATTAATGATATTAATGATATTATTTATATTAATGATATTAATGATATTAATGATATTAATGATATTATTGATATTAATGATATTAATGATAATAATGATATTAATGATATTAATGATATTAATGATATTAATGATATTAATGATATTAATGATATTAATGATATTAATGATAATAATGATATTAATGATATTAATGATATTAATGATATTAATGATATTAATGATATTAATGATATTAATGATATTAATGATATTAATGATATTAATGATATTAATGATATTAATGATAATAATGATATTAATCATATTAATGATATTAATGATATTAATGATATTAATGATATTAATGATATTAATGACATTAATGATATTAATGATATTATTGATATTAATGATATTAATGATATTAATGATATTAATGATATTAATGATATTAATGATATTAATGATATTAATGATATTAATGATATTAATAATAATAATGATCTTAATGATATTAATGATATTAATGATATTAATAATATTATTGATATTAATGACATTAATGATAATATTGATATTTATGATATTAATGATATTAACGATATTAATGATAATAATGATTTTAAAGATATTAATGATATTAATGATAATAATGATATTAATGATATTAATGATATTAATGATATAAATGATATTATTGATATTAATGATATTAATGATATTAATGATATTAATGATAATAATGATATTAATGATATTAATGATATTATTGATATTAATGATATTAATGATATTAATGATATTAATGATATTAATTATATTAATGATATTAATGATATTAATGATATTAATGATATTCTTGATATTAATGATGTTAATGATATTAATGATAATAATAATATTAATGATATCAATGAAATTAATGATATTAATGATATTAATGATATTAATGATATTAATGATATTAATGATATTAATGATATTAATGATATTAATGATATTAATGATATTAATGATATTAATGATATTAATGATATTAATGATATTAATGATATTAATGATATTAATATTATTAATGATATTAATGATATTAATGATATTAATGATATTAATGATATTAATGATATTAATGATATTAATGATATTAATGATATTAATGATATTAATGATATTAATGATATTAATGATATTAATGATATTAATGGTATTAATGATATTAATGATATTAATGATATTAATGATAATAATGAAATTAATGATATTAATGATATTAATGATATTAATGATATTAATGATATTAATGATATTCATGATATTAATGATGTTAATGATATTAATGATATTAATGATATTAATGATATTATTGATATTAATGATATTAATGATATTAATGATATTAATGATATTAATGATATTACTGATATTAATGATATTAATGATATTAATGATATTAATGATATTATTGATATTAATGATATTAATGATATTAACGATATTAATGATATTAATGATATTAATGATAATAATGATATTAATGATATAAATGATATTATTGATATTAATGATATTAATTATATTAATGATATTAATGATATTAATAATTTTAATGATATTAATGATATTAATGATATTAATGATATTAATGATATTAATGATATTAATGATGGTAATGATATTAATGATATTAATGATATTAATGGTATTAATGATATTAATGATATTAATGATATTATTGATATTAATGAAATTAATGATATTAATGATATTAATGATAATAATGATATTAATGATATTAATGATATTAATGATATTAGTGATATTAATGATATTAATGATATTAATGATATTAATGATATTAATTATATTAATGATACTAATGATATTAATGATGTTAATGATGTTAATGATAACAATGATATTAATGATATTAATGATATTAATGATATTAATGATATTAATGATATTAATGATATTAATGATATTAATGATATTAATGATATTAATGATATTAATGATATTAATGATATTAATGATATTAATGATATTAATGATATTAATGATATTAATGATATTAATGATATTAATGATATTAATGATATTAATGATATTAATGATATTAATGATATTAATGATATTAATGATATTAATGATATTAATGATATTAATGATATTAATGATATTAATGATAATAATGATATTAATGATATTAATGATATTATTGATATTAATGATATTAATGATATTAATGATATTAATGATATTAATGATATTAATGGTATTAATGATATTAATGATATTAATGAAATTAATGATATTAATGATATTATTGATTTTAATGATAATAATGATATTAATGATATTAATGATATTAATGATATTAATGATATTAATGATATAATTGATATTAATGATATTAATGATATTAATGATATTAATGATATTATTGATACTAATGATATTAATGATATTAATTATATTAATGATATTAATGATATTAATGATATTAATGATATTAATGATATTAATGATATTAATGATATTAATGATATTAATGATATTAATGATATTAATGATATTAATAATAATAATGATCTTAATGATATTAATGATAATAATGATATTAATGATATTAATGATATTAATGATATTAATGATATTAATGATATTAATGATATTAATGATATTAATGATATTAATGATATTAATGATATTAATGATATTAATGATATTAATGATAATAATGATATTAATGATATTAATGATATTAATGATATTATTTATATTAATGATATTAATGATATTAATGATATTATTGATATTAATGATATTAATGATAATAATGATATTAATGATATTAATGATATTAATGATATTAATGATATTAATGATATTAATGATATTAATGATATTAATGATATTAATGATATTAATGATATTAATGATATTAATGATAATAATGATATTAATGATATTAATGATATTAATGATATTAATGATATTAATGATATTAATGATATTAATGATATTAATGATATTAATAATATTTATGATATTAATTATATTAATGATATTAATCATATTAATGATATTAATGATATTAATGATATTAATGATATTAATGATATTAATGATATTAATTATATTAATGATATTAATGATATTAATGATATTAATGATGTTAATGACATTAATGATATTAATGATATTAATGATATTAATGATATTAATGATATTAATGAGATTAACGATATTGTGGCGACTCGCGGTTGGTTTACCGCGAGTTATGATGTTACGTGCAAATTAATGTTATATTTCCACCAAAAATGTCTTATGATATAGGAGAAAGAATTAAGTGATTGGGTGAATTGAGTTAAGAATATAACAAGGAGATACAAGTGTATTTGAAATGCGGCTGGCGCTACAAAGTATAAAACTTAACTTTAAACAAATTTAACTCACAAAACTTAACTTAACATAGAAGTGATAGAACTGAAACTCTCAACTGGACTGGCGAACAGATGACACAAACCTTTTTTTATGCTAAAATAAGATCTAGGCGTTAAAACTAAAAGGTAGGAAAATCAGGGGTAGGAAATTCGGCAACGAATAGTAACGTAGGAAAGTGATTATAAGGCGGGATAATTAACAAATCCTGCACTTCGGAAACTATGCAGGGAAGGGGAGAAAGGTGCAAGACTTTCTACCTGGATGGGCCGAACATTTACAAATATTTACACAGATTATAAGATTGAAACGATATATAAACCTATCTCTTCAGATAATTTTGGTATGCAATTTATGGCTATAAGCGGATCAACAAAAAGACCCAAAAAAAACATTACTAGGAGAATATCTATACGATAGATTTACAATTATAAGTAGAATAAGGATAATAAACTAAAAACGATTTTACTATTTAAAACCTCGCAAATAACTTAAGTATCTAACAATATACTTTAGACAGGAGTATAAGCTTACATTACTTATTTCCAGCCATAAATAAATCGAAAAACAAAATATATTTAAAATTTACATAAAATAAAAGGTGTTAAATGCACGTTTTTAAAGCCATAAATAGATTATTTATATGGCTGTCTAGCAGACGTAACGGTTTTCGTCTGTGAATTATTAAAACAAAATAAAATTATTATCTAACCAATAATTAAGAATCATTGTATTATTACACGTTATTTTATATATTAGCTACACGACGGAACATGCCGCCCCCATTGAACCGTTTGGTTCAAGCTAGTGGAGTGAAGTCGTTGTCTTCTTCATCGATTGGAAGTGGGCAAAGTTTCTTAACGCAGCGGTCATATTCGCCCGCTTTGGTCCTCAGCGTGACTACTCTTACAATTCCATCCTTTCCGGGGTGAATGGCCGTGATGCGTCCAAGAGCCCACTGTAGCGGGGGTAAATTTTCTTCAAAGATGAGTACTAAAGTTCCAACCTTGATATTCGTTGACTCGCGCTGTGATCCACGGAATTTCATGAGCTGATGGAGATATTCTTTATGCCACCGTATCCAAAAATGTTGCTTGAGCTGCTGAGCGTGCTGCCAAGCTGACAGACGATTGATTGGGGCGTCTGTGAAATCGACCTGTGGAAAAGATGTCAACGGACTACCTGTGAGGAAATGGGCTGGAGTCAAAGGAAGAAGGTCATTAGGATCAGATGACATAGGAGAAATGGGTCTTGAATTTAGTATTGCTTCTATCTCAATGATGTATGTTTCTAATTGTTCAAAGGTTAGTAAGGTATCACCCACGGTCCTAATTAAATGATGCTTGAATGATTTAACTGCTGCTTCCCAGATTCCACCAAAGTGCGGAGCTCGGGGAGGGATAAGGTGCCAATTAATCTTTTTTGCGCTACAAAAGTTAATTATGGTATTTTGATGAGCTTTAGAATTAAATAAATCATAGAGCTCGTTAAGCTCATTTTTAGCTCCGACAAAGTTAGTAGCATTATCGGAATGAATTTCTACTGCTATTCCTCGTCTTGAAAAAAGCCGTTTGAGGCTGGCTATAAAGGCTTCGGTGGTAAGATCACTGACAAGCTCCAAATGAACAGCCTTTGTGCACATGCATACGTATATTGCCACGTAAACTTTTACGCGGCCGCGATTGCGATGACGTTTTTCTTTAATATAAAAGGGTCCGCAATAGTCAACTCCAACACGCAAGAAAGGTCGCGAGGAAGCGACTCGCTGAATGGGAAGAATTCCCATTGGGTGATCGGCAAGGCGCGGTTTCGCATGGAAACAGGGTATGCATTTACGAATTAAGCTACGCGTGATGTTGCGGCCTTTTAGAGGCCAGTAAGTTTGACGAACAGAGTATAAAGTTGCCTGCATACCGGCATGTTTAAGTCGCGAATGCTCAGCTTCTATAATTAGCTTAGTCACATGGTGTTGAGCAGGTAGCAAAATTGGGTGACGCTGCTCTGCAGCAATAGAAGAATGAGCGAGCCTACCTCCAACACGTAAAATACCGTTTTCATTTATAATTGGATTTAATGGAATTAACTTGCTAGATAAAGGAAGTGGCTCCCCACTTTTGATTGATTCAATTTCTTTTTTAAAGTAATTGGACTGGACTAAACGTATAATCAGATCGTGAGCTAACGTAAGTTCACGAGTGAGTAGTGGACCGAGTTCACGCTGTGAGCTGAGTTTCTTAGTATTATGAACAAAGCGCAGAATATATGCCACAACTCTCTGTAGCTTATCGAAGGAGCTGTATTTTTCGATGATATTATGATTTTTAATTTCAATTTTCATGCAAACAATTTTGGGAATAATGGGTTTTAATTCTGGAACAACCATAGGAGTATAAATTCCGTTAGGCCATGCTGAGTTTTCCTGAGTCAACCATGAAGGTCCGTTAATCCAAATGGAACTTTCAATAAATTCCGACGGAAGCTGTCCTCGAGATATAAGATCTGCAGGATTGTCTTGAGATAGAACGTGCCGCCAATGACACGATTCAGTAGTGGTTTGAACTTCCGAAACACGATTCGATACGAATGTTTTTAAGCGATGAGCTGGCGTATTTATCCAATGTAGCACAATTGTCGAATCTGACCACAGATATGATTCGTGAATTTTTGTCAAAATAGTGGGTTTAACAGTATGATAAAGACGAGCAAGTAATACTGCGGCGCAAAGCTCTAATCTCGGTAATGTCAGAGGTTTGACAGGAGCAACACGTGACTTAGAAGAGATCAGACGTATATATACGTGACCTTGAGAATTAATGGAACGCAAGTACAAACAGGCACCATAAGCCTTTTCACTAGGGGATAAAACAGAAGTTGTTGACAGCTCTTCAAGCTCCCAAAAACGGGTTAAATTTACATCAGTAGGATCTGAATGTATAGAAATATGGCAAGATACGAGCGAAGGTTGAAAATGCGTACTGATTTCACCCGCGACAACCCAACCTAGCTGAGTTTTTTGGAGAATTGCATTGGGGTGATTTTTTAATGATATTTGTCCTACAACAAGCAATTTATAAAATAATTTAACGCCGATCAAAGCGTCAACCTTTGAAGACTTAAAGAATTCGGGATCAGCTAATTTAATATTTTTAGGTATGTCGAGACCTACTTGATCAATAGTGATAGACGGTATCGCCTGACTAATTTTAGGTACGATTAAAAATTCAGCAGATTCCCTGTAATTATTGCATCGGGATTGCAATGTCGCACGAGCAGAATGCTTTACGCTAGTGGAGGTATTATCAATTCCAGTAACATAAATATTAGCTGGTTTTTTAATTAGATTCAAAAAATTTACAATTTTTTCAGTTATGAAATGTGCCTGAGAACCTGCATCTAAAAATACACGAATGGTTTTAGTTTTTCCTTGATGATTTACCATGTCAACCAAGGCAGTAGCCAGTAAAGCATGTGAGCTTACTTGAGTTTGCAAGCTAGTATTATTAGACACAAAATGCGAAGAAACTTGAGAGTTTGCTGGCTGATTAGAACAATTATTTGTTTTTTCAAAATGTAAAAGAGTATGATGTTTTTGTTTGCAATTTCGACAAGATTGAGAGATACATTTGGAGGCCCTATGTCCCTTTTTAAGACAATTAGTACACCAACCACCCTTTCTCGATGCCTCGTAACGGGCATGAGGATCTAAAGCCGCAAATTGGCTGCATTTGTAAACTAGATGATTAGTTTCATCGCAGTATACACAAGACTGCTCCTGAGTGGCAGCAGCAAAGGTTTGTTGTAAACGAGTATTAGATCGAATATTAGTATTAGGTTTTACGGGTGCAGGTTTCGGAGTCTGAACTCTAAGTCCTTCTACCTGCGCACGCCTTTTTAGAAAATCTATTAAATTATTTAAGGTATGGTGCGCAATACCACTACTGCAATCTTCCCATCGGTCGCGAGCGGAAGAATCAAGTTTTTCCCGTAATAATACAATTAATATGGAGTCCCATGAATTTATGGGTTCTCCCAGCGCTTGAAGAGCGCGTAAATGTTTTTGAAGGCAATCTAAAAATGCACGAAAAGAATAGTCTTTTGATATGGATGACATATCTACAAGAGCTTTAATGTGACAATCACGTATGTGTTTCCGATCATCATATCTTTCCTTTAAAAGATCCCAAGCTACAATGTAATTTTCGTCTGAGGATTCAATAGTTGAAATAATATCGGCTGCTTCACCTTTTAAACATCCTTTTAAGTAGAATAATTTTTTCACAGGAGGAATTTTAAGATCCTTGTGAACAAGCGAGTTAAATAAATCATGAAAGCCTAACCAAGTATCATAGGATCCACTGAATGTTGGCAACTGAATTGTAGGCAAGGATGATAAATGAAAATTATCAAGAGAGTTTTTGGATAATTGAGACAATAAAAGTTGCTGACTGAGAGCGTCTAAATTTTGTGTACTTCCTTGTTGAGAAGGTACATTATTATCATTAACGGGTTGTTGCCCCTGCTGTTGTGGATTAATCGATTCCGAGTCGCGAGTTGGAGTTTCTAAATGAGTTTGAGTCGAATTCAATAAATCTGTAGAATTATTAGTTTCCGTTGTAATAGCAGGTGGAGAATAATTTTTAGAGTATTGCTCTAGAAGTTTAGTGGCAGTACCAAAGGCGCTGAAGTAAACGTCTTCAAACTCTTCGCGATGTGCAAAAAGAGCCTCTGATTCGTCGAGCAATCCTTCAAGCTCGTCTTGATATGATCCGAATTTATTGCGAATTTGCTCTATTTCACGAAATATTTTTTCAAGAACAAGAATATCTGATTCCGGATTGAATTTATTTAAAAAATTGGAGTACGCGGTTAAAGATCGTTTGGCACCGGCGCGCTTAGTCGTTAATGCCTTTATTTGTTCATCAGCCATATTATGAGAATAATTAAAGCAAATTAATGAAAAATAGTACAAAAAGAAAAAATATAAAGAGATATAGGCAATACAAATTGTGAAAATATGATAGGAAAAAATTATAGGTAGCCAATTGACTTACTTGACCAACTGGAAGATAATTGCAGAACCAAATAATGATGCAGGATACTGGGCGCTGCACAGGAACAGACGATGCAGTTTTCCAACAAGTGATGGTCGTTGAACAGGAACAGATGATTTCCAACGGGTACTGGATAATAGTTGATGGTGACCACGTGCACTGAGCGATGATTAAAAAACTATGTTTCACTTAATTCCTTAAACGATGAGTACGCACTGACTCGAATGTAATAATCAAAGTTAACACTGGAACGCTACGTAATTTTAAGCAATCCGGTTCGAAGGACCAATGTGGCGACTCGCGGTTGGTTTACCGCGAGTTATGATGTTACGTGCAAATTAATGTTATATTTCCACCAAAAATGTCTTATGATATAGGAGAAAGAATTAAGTGATTGGGTGAATTGAGTTAAGAATATAACAAGGAGATACAAGTGTATTTGAAATGCGGCTGGCGCTACAAAGTATAAAACTTAACTTTAAACAAATTTAACTCACAAAACTTAACTTAACATAGAAGTGATAGAACTGAAACTCTCAACTGGACTGGCGAACAGATGACACAAACCTTTTTTTATGCTAAAATAAGATCTAGGCGTTAAAACTAAAAGGTAGGAAAATCAGGGGTAGGAAATTCGGCAACGAATAGTAACGTAGGAAAGTGATTATAAGGCGGGATAATTAACAAATCCTGCACTTCGGAAACTATGCAGGGAAGGGGAGAAAGGTGCAAGACTTTCTACCTGGATGGGCCGAACATTTACAAATATTTACACAGATTATAAGATTGAAACGATATATAAACCTATCTCTTCAGATAATTTTGGTATGCAATTTATGGCTATAAGCGGATCAACAAAAAGACCCAAAAAAAAACATTACTAGGAGAATATCTATACGATAGATTTACAATTATAAGTAGAATAAGGATAATAAACTAAAAACGATTTTACTATTTAAAACCTCGCAAATAACTTAAGTATCTAACAATATACTTTAGACAGGAGTATAAGCTTACATTACTTATTTCCAGCCATAAATAAATCGAAAAACAAAATATATTTAAAATTTACATAAAATAAAAGGTGTTAAATGCACGTTTTTAAAGCCATAAATAGATTATTTATATGGCTGTCTAGCAGACGTAACGGTTTTCGTCTGTGAATTATTAAAACAAAATAAAATTATTATCTAACCAATAATTAAGAATCATTGTATTATTACACGTTATTTTATATATTAGCTACACGACGGAACAGATATTAATGATATTAATGATATTAATGATATTAATGATATTAATGATATTATTGATATTAATGATAATAATGATTTTAATGATAATAATGATATTAATGATATAAATGATATTATTGATATTAATGATATTAATGATATTAATGATATTAATGATATTAATGATATTAATGATATTAATGATATTAATAATATTAATGATAATAATGATATTAATGATATTAATGATATTAATGATATTAATGATATTAATGATATTAATGATATTAATGATATTAATGATATTAATGATATTAATGATATTAATGATATTTATGATATTAACGATATTAATGGTATTAATGATATTAATGATATTAATTATATTAATGAAATTAATGATATTAATGATATTAATGATATTAATGATATTATTGATTTTAATGATAATAATGATATTAATGATATTAATGATATTAATGATATTAATGATATTAATGATATTAATGATATTAATGATATTAATGATATTAATGATAATAATGATATTAATGATATTAATGATATTAATGATATTAATACTATTAATGATATTAATGATATTAATGATATTAATAATAATAATGATCTTAATGATATTAATGATAATAATGATATTAATGATATTAATGATATTAATGATATTAATGATATTAATGATATTAATGATATTAATGATATTAATGATATTAATGATATTAATGATATTAATGATATTAATGATATTAATGATATTAATGATATTAATGATATTAATGATATTAATGATATTAATGATATTAATGATATTAATGATATTAATGATATTAATGATATTAATGATATTATTGATATTAATGATATTAATGATATTAATGATAATAATGATATTAATGATATTAATGATATTAATGATATTAATGATATTAATGATATTAATGATATTAATGATATTAATGATATTAATGATATTAATGATATTAATGATATTAATGATATTAATGATATTAATGATAATATTGATATTAATGATATTAATGATATTAATGATATTAATGATATTAATGATATTAATGATATTAATGATATTAATGATATTAATGATATTAATGATATTAATGATATTAATGATATTAATGATATTAATGATATTAATGATATTAATGATATTAATGATATTAATGATATTAATGATATTAATGATATTAATGATATTAATGATATTAATGATATTAATGATATTAATGATATTAATGATATTAATGATATTGTTGATATTAATGTTATTAATGATATTAATGATATTAATGATATTAATGATATTAATGATATTAATGATATTAATGATATTAATGATATTAATGATATTAATGATATTAATGATATTAATGATATTAATGATATTAATGATATTAATGATATTAATGATATTAATGATATTAATGATATTAATGATATTAATGATTTTAATGATTTTAATTATATTAATGATATTAATGATATTAATGATATTAATAATATTAATGATATTAATGATATTAATGATATTAATGATCTTAATGATATTAATGATATAAATGATATTAATGATATTAATGATATTAATGATATTAATGATATTAATGATATTAATGATATTAATGATATTAATGATATTAATGATATTAATGATATTAATGATATTAATGATATTAATGATATTAATGATATTAATGATATTAATGATATTAATGATATTAATGATATTATTGATATTAATGATATTAATGATATTAATGATATTAATGATATTAATGATATTAATGATATTAATGATATTAATGGTATTAATGATATTAATGATAATAATGAAATTAATGATATTAATGGTATTAATGATATTAATGATATTATTGATATTAATGATATTAATGATGTTAATGATATTAATGATATTAATGATATTAATGATATTAATTATATTAATGATATTAATGATATTATTGATATTAATGATATTAATGATATTAATGATATTAACGATATTAATGATATTAATGATTTTAATGATATTAATGATATTAATGATAATAATGATATTAATGATATTAATGATATTAATGATATTAATGATATTAATGATATTAATGATATAAATGATATTATTGATATTAATGATATTAATGATATTAATAATATTAATGATATTAATGATATTAATGATATTAATCATATTAATGATATTAATGATATTGAAGATATTAATGATATTAATGATATTAATGATATTAATGATAATAATGATATTAATGATATTAATGATATTAATGATATTAATGATATTAATGATATTAATGATATTAATGATATTAATGATATTAATGATATTAATGATATTATTGATATTAATGATTTTAATGGTATTAATGATAATAATGATATTAATGATATTAATGATATTAATGAAATTAATGATATTATTGATATTATTGATTTTAATGATAATAATGATATTAATGATATTAATGATATTAATGATATTAATGATATAATTGATATTAATGATATTAATGATATTAATGATATTAATGATATTAATGATATAAATGATATTAATGATATTATTGATATTAATTATATTAATGATATTAATGATAATAATGATATTAATGATATTAATGATATTAATGATATTAATGATAATAATGATATTAATGATAATAATGATATTAATGATAATAATGATCTTAATGATGTTAATAATAATAATGATATTAATGATATTAATGATATTAATGACATTAATGATATTAATGATATTAATGATATTAATAATATTAATGATATTAATGATATTAATGATATTAATGATATTAATGATATTAATGATATTAATGATATTAATGATATTAATGATATTAATGATATTAATAATATTAATGATATTAATGATATTAATGATATTAATGATATTAATGATATTAATGATATTAATGATATTAATGATATTAATGATATTAATAATATTAATGATATTAATGATATTAATGATATTAATGATATTAATGATATTAATGATATTAATGATATTAATGATATTAATGATATTAATGATATTAATGATATTAATGATATTAATGATATTAATGATATTAATGATATTAATGATATTAATGATATTAATGATATTAATGATATTAATGATATTAATGATATTAATGATATTAATGATATTAATGATATTAATGATATTAATGATATTAATGATATTAATGATATTAATGATATTAATGGTATTAATAATATTAATGATATTAATGATAATAATGAAATTAATGATATTAATGATATTAATGATATTAATGATATTAATGATATTAATGATATTAATGATATTAATGATATTAATGATATTAATGATATTAATGATATTAATGATATTAATGATATTAATGATATTAATGATGTTAATGATATTAATGATATTAATGATATTAATGACATTACTGATATTAATGATATTAATGATATTAATGATATTAATGATATTAATGATATTAATGATATTAATGATATTAATGATATTAATGATATTTATGATATTATTGATATTAATGATATTAATGATATTAATGATATTAATGATATTAATGATATTAACAATATTATTGATATTAATGATATTAATGATATTAATGATATAATTGATATTAATGATATTAATGATATTAATGATATTAATGATATTAATGATATTAATGATATTAATGATATTAATGATATTATTGATATTAATGATATTAATGATATTAATGATATTAATGATATTAATGATATTAATGATATTAATGATATGAATGATATTAATGATATTAATGATAATAATGATATTAATGATATTAATGATATTAATGATAATAATGATCTTAATGATGTTAATAATAATAATGATGTTAATGATATTAATGATGTTAATGATATTAATGACATTAATGATATTAATGATATTAATGATATTAATAATATTAATGATATTAATGATATTAATGATATTAATGATATTAATGATATTAATGATATTAATGATATTAATGATATTAATGATATTAATGATATTAATGATATTAATGATATTAATGATATTAATGATATTAATGATATTAATGATATTAATGATATTAATGATATTAATGATAATAATGATATTAATGATAATAATGATATTAATGATATTAATTATATTAATGATATTAATGATATTAATGATATTAATGATATTAATGATATTAATGATATTAATGATATTAATGATAATAATGATATTAATGATATTAATGATATTAATGATATTAATGATATTAATGATATTAATGATATTAATGATATTAATGATATTAATGATATTAATGATATTAATGATATTAATGATATTAATAATATTAATGATATTAATGATATTAATGATATTCATGATATTAATGATATTAATGATATTAATCATATTAATGATATTAATGTTATTAATGATATTAATAATATTAATATTATTAATAATAATAATAATATTAATAATAATAATAATAATCATAATAATCATAATAATCATAATAATCATAATAAATCATAATAATAATCATAATAATAATCATAATAATAATCATAATAATAATCATAATCATAATCATAATCAGTCACAGTCACAGTCACAGTCACAGTCACAGTCACAGTCACAGTCACAGTCACAGTCACAGTCACAGTCACAGTCACAGTCACAGTCACAGTCACAGTCACAGTCACAGTCACAGTCACAGTCACAGTCACAGTCACAGTCACAGTCACAGTCACAGTCACAGTCACAGTCACAGTCACAGTCACAGTCACAGTCACAGTCACAGTCACAGTCACAGTCACAGTCACAGTCACAGTCACAGTCACAGTCACAGTCACAGTCACAGTCACAGTCACAGTCACAGTCACAGTCACAGTCACAGTCACAGTCACAGTCACAGTCACAGTCACAGTCACAGTCACAGTCACAGTCACAGTCACAGTCACAGTCACAGTCACAGTCACAGTCACAGTCACAGTCACAGTCACAGTCACAGTCACAGTCACAGTCACAGTCACAGTCACAGTCACAGTCACAGTCACAGTCACAGTCACAGTCACAGTCACAGTCACAGTCACAGTCACAGTCACAGTCACAGTCACAGTCACAGTCACAGTCACAGTCACAGTCACAGTCACAGTCACAGTCACAGTCACAGTCACAGTCACAGTCACAGTCACAGTCACAGTCACAGTCACAGTCACAGTCACAGTCACAGTCACAGTCACAGTCACAGTCACAGTCACAGTCACAGTCACAGTCACAGTCACAGTCACAGTCACAGTCACAGTCACAGTCACAGTCACAGTCACAGTCACAGTCACAGTCACAGTCACAGTCACAGTCACAGTCACAGTCACAGTCACAGTCACAGTCACAGTCACAGTCACAGTCACAGTCACAGTCACAGTCACAGTCACAGTCACAGTCACAGTCACAGTCACAGTCACAGTCACAGTCACAGTCACAGTCACAGTCACAGTCACAGTCACAGTCACAGTCACAGTCACAGTCACAGTCACAGTCACAGTCACAGTCACAGTCACAGTCACAGTCACAGTCACAGTCACAGTCACAGTCACAGTCACAGTCACAGTCACAGTCACAGTCACAGTCACAGTCACAGTCACAGTCACAGTCACAGTCACAGTCACAGTCACAGTCACAGTCACAGTCACAGTCACAGTCACAGTCACAGTCACAGTCACAGTCACAGTCACAGTCACAGTCACAGTCACAGTCACAGTCACAGTCACAGTCACAGTCACAGTCACAGTCACAGTCACAGTCACAGTCACAGTCACAGTCACAGTCACAGTCACAGTCACAGTCACAGTCACAGTCACAGTCACAGTCACAGTCACAGTCACAGTCACAGTCACTGTCACTGTCACTGTCACTGTCACTGTCACTGTCACTGTCACAGTCACAGTCACAGTCACAGTCACAGTCACAGTCACAGTCACAGTCACAGTCACAGTCACATTCACAATCAAAATCATATTCATATTCATATTCATAATCATAATGATAATGATAATGATAATGATAATGATAATCATAATCATAATCATAATCATAATCATAATCATAATCATAATCATAATCATAATCATAATCATAATCATAATCATAATCTTAATCTTAATCTTAATCTTAATCTTAATCTTAATCTTAATCATAATCATAATCACAATCACAATCACAATCACAATCACAATCACAATCACAATCACAATCACAATCACAATCACAATCACAATCACAATCACAATCACAATCACAATCACAATCACAATCACAATCACAATCACAATCACAATCACAATCACAATCACACGCACAATCACAATCACACGCACAATCACAATCACAATCACAATCACAATCACAATCACAATCACAATCACAATCACAATCACAATCACAATCACAATCACAATCACAATCACAATCACAATCACAATCACAATCACAATCACAATCACAATCACAATCACAATCACAATCACAATCACAATCACAATCACAATCACAATCACAATCACAATCACAATCACAATCACAATCACAATCACAATCACAATCACAATCACAATCACAATCACAATCACAATCACAATCACAATCACAATCACAATCACAATCACAATCACAATCACAATCACAATCACAATCACAATCACAATCACAATCACAATCACAATCACAATCACAATCACAATCACAATCACAATCACAATCACAATCACAATCACAATCACAATCACAATCACAATCACAATCACAATCACAATCACAATCACAATCACAATCACAATCACAATCACAATCACAATCACAATCACAATCACAATCACAATCACAATCACAATCACAATCACAATCACAATCACAATCACAATCACAATCACAATCACAATCACAATCACAATCACAATCACAATCACAATCACAATCACAATCACAATCACAATCACAATCACAATCACAATCACAATCACAATCACAATCACAATCACAATCACAATCACAATCACAATCACAATCACAATCACAATCACAATCACAATCACAATCACAATCACAATCACAATCACAATCACAATCAGAATCATAATCATAATCATAATCATAATCATAATCATAATCATAATCATAATCATAATCATAATCATAATCATAATCATAATCATAATCATAATCATAATCATAATCATAATCATAATCATAATCATAATCATAATCATAATCATAATCATAATCACAATCATAATCATAATCATAATCATAATCATAATCATAATCATAATCATAATCATAATCATAATCATAATCATAATCATAATCATAATCATAATCATAATCATAATCATAATCATAATCATAATCATAATCATAATCATAATCATAATCATAATCATAATCATAATCATAATCATAATCATAATCATAATCATAATCATAATCATAATCATAATCATAATCATAATCATAATCATAATCATAATCATAATCATAATCATAATCATAATCATAATCATAATCATAATCATAATCATAATCATAATCATAATCATAATCATAATCATAATCATAATCATAATCATAATCATAATCATAATCATAATCATAATCATAATCATAATCATAATCATAATCATAATCATAATCATAATCATAATCATAATCATAATCATAATCATAATCATAATCATAATCATAATCATAATCATAATCATAATCATAATCATAATCATAATCATAATCATAATCATAATCATAATCATAATCATAATCATAATCATAATCATAATCATAATCATAATCATAATCATAATCATAATCATAATCATAATCATAATCATAATCATAATCATAATCATAATCATAATCATAATCATAATCATAATCATAATCATAATCATAATCATAATCATAATCATAATCATAATCATAATCATAATCATAATCATAATCATAATCATAATCATAATCATAATCATAATCATAATCATAATCATAATCATAATCATAATCATAATCATAATCATAATCATAATCATAATCATAATCATAATCATAATCATAATCATAATCATAATCATAATCATAATCATAATCATAATCATAATCATAATCATAATCATAATCATAATCATAATCATAATCATAATCATAATCATAATCATAAACATAATCATAATCATAATCATAATCATAATCATAATCATAATAATAATGATAATAATAATAATAATAATAATAATAACATATAACGCTTTCAGACGTACCCATAGCTATGGATGTGGACCACCGAGCCACCGGAGGCATGAGATCACCCACTTGTTTTACATGGATGATCTCAAGATCTACGCCTCCGGGGAGAGAGACCTCCGCCTGGCTCTCGCAGTGGTGCAGGAGTACACACAGGACGTTGTCATGGAGCTAGGGTTGGATAAGTGTGCAGTGATGCACCTTAGGAGAGGACGATCACCGGAGCTCCCTTACGATATGCATCTTACCGATGGAAGTATCTTGAAACATCTAGATGCTGGAGAGACCTATAGATACCTGGTGATTGAGCAGCACTATGCTCATGATGCCCCCAGGTGAAAGAGGCTATTCGCGGAAAATACAGACACCTTGTCCGGAAGATTTGGTCTTCCGAATTATCCGGACAGAATAAGGTGTCACTAATATGCTTGCCGTTCCAGTCCTGCTCTACTCCTTCGGAGTAGTGAAGTGGACAGTCGATGAGTTGCGTCAACTCGACAGGGATACCCGTAAAACGATGCACATACACCGAGGAGTGCATCCGAGATCGTCCGTTCCCCGAATGCACCTCTCGCGTCATCGAGTGGGCAGAGGACTCCTGAGCCTGGAGTCTATGCATGGCAGGGTGGTTCTAGGTTTAGCTTTTAAGATCTTAAATGGCTCGGACCCGAATCTATCTCTCGTGAGGGATCACGAACATATGGGAGCGGGGGCGTTTATTTTCAAGGCGGCAAGCAGGGCCGCTGAAGAACTTGGTCTCCAATTCGAAATTAGACGAGGAAGCGGACGAGGTGGCAACGACGAGTTGATTACCGAGTTGCAAACGAATCGTCTAAGAGCCCAAATTAGGACGGGCGAACAGGACACTTTGTTCGGGCGGCATGTCGACAGACCGATGCACGGTGTCTTTTATAGGTACATAGACGCAAGAGGTCTGTCGACAAGGCTGACCTTCGGTTATCTAAGGTCAGCCGGGCTCACAGCGGAGACCGAGGGATTCATTACGGCCTTTCAAGATGGCGTTATCAACACCTTGGTCTATCGTAGTCGCGTGATGGGTGTACAGGTCCCTGATACCACCTCCAGGGCATGTCGCAAGGCGCCGGAGACACTGATGCACTTGTTGTCGGCTTGTCCGACAAAAGCTGTCTCGGCGTACATCCATCGACATAACGCGGCACTGCGAGTGCTCTATTGCCATCTTAGGCACTCGTATGAGATTGACCAGGAGCCTGTGCCGCCTTATTTGCCGGGAGAAATTCCCGTTGTCCGTTGTCGGGAACGAGAAAAGCCAAATTTTTTGGAACTATCCATTCCCGACTGTCAGGCTCATTCGCGAAAACAAGCCTGGCATTGTCCTCCTCGATAAACAGACCAGAACTATGTTCGTCATCGAGTTGTCCGCTCCAGCGGAACAGAACATAGTCCTGAAAGAGGAAGAAAAACAGACCAAATACCAAGACCTCCTTTTGGAGCTCCGCACGCTTTACCCTGGCCATGATGTCATGCTGGTCGTCCTAATCATCGGTCTTCTGGGGGGAATCCGTTCATTGCTGCTTTCGGAGTTGAAGATCATTACGGCATGCAGAAACTCCGCTGGAGTTTTGCCAGGTCGGATGCAGAAAGCTGTCGTCTTGGGGTCCCTTCGTCTGCTGAGGGCACACGATTCTGGAACCTACAGCTGTTCACCGACCGGTGGGGAGGAGTCTGAGCTCACAGCAGTCCCGACCAGAATTTTATTAAAAAAAAGAAATAAAATAATAATATAATTTATTGATGCCGTTATCACAAACAGTTTACATATGTCAAAAGGAGATAACTTACAACATGAGTTACATATATAATAAAATACACGATATACATGTTATAAAATACATATTATAGATGTAAATAAATATAAATATATGCTCTTATTGGAGAGATATACAAAATATGAATATCAATAAAATCAATTAATATAAATACCAAATAAAACACAGTTTATACATTTGATTAAAAATAGGCACTTATACATATAAAATTGTGAAAATGAATAAAATGAAATGATAATGTAACAAAAGCACAGTCATCATTAAAATCAGTAAAAGTGATGACACCAAGGCAAAAAATGAATAGATTATAATAACTAACACATTAAAATCGCAGTTACATCAAACAAATTAAAATGTAGGTTAGTCTTCTCTATATATATATATATATAGATATATATATATACATATATATATTTATATATATATATATATACATATATATATATATATATATATATATATATATATATATATATATGTACATATATATATATATATATATATATATATATATATATATATATATATATATCTCCGGCAATCTCCCACTTTTATAGTTTCGAGATATTAAGGAAAAGCTATTATGACTTTATTATTAAAGTCATAAAAGTAAAATTGTGAAAATGAATAAAATGAAATGATAATGTAACAAAAGCACAGTCATCATTAAAATCAATAAAAGTGATGACACCAAGGCAAAAAATGAATAGATTATAATAACTAACACATTAAAATCGCAGTTACATCAAACAAATTAAAATGTAGGTTAGTCTTCTATATATATATATATATATATATATATATATATATATATATATATATATATATATATATATATATATATATATATATATATATATATATATATATATATATATATATATATATATATATATATCTCCGGCAATCTCCCACTTTCATAGTTTCGAGATATTAAGGAAAAGCTATTATGACTTTATTATTGGTATTAAAGGGAAGGAGTTTATATTATGCTAAAGTTAATATGAGTAGAAGCAATAATGAATTATAATTATACCTAAAACTCGTATAGTATTACTCGTAAAAATACTAAGTATTTTTCAAAATTAAATAATTAAATATGGACATTGCCGCCTTTGTTTCCAAAAGTAGGAGATTGCCGATTTTGTTACTGAAATGGATAAAGTTGCGATAAAATAAGCAATAAAATGCGACGTCAATGCAAAATCAAAACTTTATTCAAAACATTTACATAGAATAAAAAATAATAGAAACTTGTAAATTAACAATACAGAAAATAGTGATTAAACAAAATCCTGTTTAAATTAAAACCATTGGAATTTCTGGAATAAATTCGCAATTAACATCATCTTCATTGTGGAGTTCTTGGGTTTCTAACAATTCATCTGGATTGTCATTTTGATTTCTTGGCATTTCGGCAGGAATAATATCATCATAAAATTGGAATTCTTCCAAATTTCGCCAATTATTCCCAAAGTGTTTGGTAAGTAGATTGTTTATATCAATTAATTTGAGGTTGTTAAGCTGCTGAAGACCGCTGCTTATTTGATCAGGGTTTATCATTCTTGGCTGTTTTCCCCTTTTTGTGATTCCTTTAAAGACCAGTAGATCGTTTTGGTAATAAAGTTCACATCTTACTAGAATATTACCAGTCCGACACCTCTTAAGATAAAATCGTTTGGTTTCTTTAAATTGAAAGTGCCATGTTCCCGGGAGTTTTAAAACATCTTTAACACTTTTTTTCCAATCATAAACAATGCATTCCTTACCCAAATGGGTAACTGTTTCAATTTTTGAAAATAGTTCTAGATATTTTTCAGGTTGTGTTATTACTTCAAGTTTTTTTATATTTTTCTCAATGTGGCCAAACACCCCAAACACGCCCAAACATCAGCAGGTAAAAAGGAGTGGCCTACTACTGAGAAGAAAACTTCCAACTTGTCAACATTCAATGGAGCATCAGCTGCCAACACATTCCAATAAGAACACTATTCTTGTTTTGGCCGCTGCATCCATCTGCCATTAACCTAACAGTAATATTTTGGTTACTTCTGAAATCTATTTTATTAAGCCTATCAAACACAGCGGATGCTATCTCATTGGAACCTTTACCATATTCATTTTCTGTCCAGTAATAGGAGAAAGCATTTTCTTTGCCAAGTTTAGATTTTGATGTACCCTGTACAATTTTAAAGTTTGTGAAGTGCAACTCCCTTGAGTAGTAGGCACTTTGATCTGGTACTTATGAAAGAACCAAGTCCTTTTGGCAGTCAAACGATATTGTCACCAAGTCATATCTAACTTCTCTTAATAGTTTAAAAAAAGCATCTGCCCTTAGTTTGTGAAATTTTTATCGGTTGATAACTTCTTCTTTTCTTCTTCTTCTGCACAGCGTTTTATTTTTTCTGTAGGTTGTAGACAAGTAGAGCACACATCAGTGCGAGATGTTGTAAATCTCAAATTGTACTTTATGTTAAAAATTGTTCGAAAATACGACAGCTCTACTTTTTCCTCTAGAGGAGACTGCGCATCATACATTTTATACATTTTTTGGATAGATAAATCTGAAGGAAGGTATGATCTCTTGGTAGATGAACGGCAGTAATGAGATTCGATGCACTTAAAATTGTTAATAAACTTTTGAACAGCCGCTCGTTTCATTTCGAATTTAGGAGTTTTCCTCTCTCCCCCTCTTTTTTCAGTTGGTGCTTGGCCGGTACTCGCAAAATGTTTCATGACGTGTGACAAGCGATGTTTTATAATAATTAATATTTTTAAAAACGACGACGAGCAAACTGGAACGTTCTCTTTTAAAGAATTTCTTACAAAGCATTTTACAGTTGTAGCTTTTGCCTTGTGTTCCTCATTTTTGAGACGATGACGTTTCACGATGTTTCACGTTTCATGTTTTCATGTTTCACGATGCACTCTCGATGCGTTTCTCGATGCATCTTGCAAAAGTTTATCATAAAATGCGGTATGAAATTCTTTAATTTCTTTCATAGTGAACGATGCACATTGATATGATTTTGTATTATGGCCGCAGGTTGGATATTCTTGTAATTGTTTTGAAGAGTATCTATAATGTAAAAGATTTCATATTTTTTAGTTTACTATACACATCATGAGCCATTGTATGAAAGTATTTACTACAAGATAAATAATTTACCTGGCACTTTTGCGCACATTACTTTTCCATGTCGTTGGATCTCGAATTCTTTTTCGAGCCCTATTCGGCTCAACAGGAGACACTAACACTTCCATTGCAGCATTCAATTCCATATTGTTCGCTAAACTAAGCACAAACAAGGTTTGTAACACGAAACATAACGCACGTGGAGAATTGGTAATCACGTGAACTCCACCACCATCTCTGATTGGCCAAAATGGAAATTTCCGTCTTTGATGCTGAAAGTGTCAAGGAGATTGCCGGTTTTGTTTTTGAGCAAAAGTTTTAAAGCCGATTTTACATAGGATTTTGCCAAATTTGGTACTCACTGAAAACATATTCCAGTAGATCAGAAATGTACAAAAAACTTGACGAATGCAACTTTTTTAGTCAAAATTGGAGAATATATATATATATATATATATATATATATATATATATATATATATATATATATATATATAATGTTTATGTTTACTTGTTTTGTTATTATTTTGTACATAATTATGTATACTTACGTTTTCCGTGCCATAAGCGCATGCGCGAAGAGTTTATTTATGCGCATACGCATGAGTTGTCAGTCTTATTACGTTTATCGCCATTTTAAATCGAAATAATTCATTTAATTATCGTTGGCTGATTCTTGAGAATTTATCGATTGAATAATCCCTTGGTTCTCCTTAATGTAAGTAAATGTTAGCGGAAAATTATTTGGATGAACAAATTGCATAAGAATCATCTCCAGATCTTAGGGGATCCGATTGCGTTTTCCATATTTGTTAATAACAATTAGAGAATCTTAATGAAAATTAGTTGTGATAAAAATTGGATTATCCTTAGTTGGATCTTCAGCAAGTATTGCTTGCGTTATCTCGTGGAGATCTTAATTACAATTAACAAGGACGTTGATAACTAAATTGAATGAAAATAGTTCATATGAGTTTGTTGTATGTCCAATTAATTTTTAATTAATCCCACATTTTTTATATTGATATTAAAATTAAAAGAATGTTGGTTGAAACAGTTTTTTGTTTAAAGAAATTTTTGTAAATTTGTATTCACAATAAAGTTTTATAATTGATAAGTAATTAATATGTTGCTAGTCGCCTACAACTATTTCTCATGCCATAAATCTGCTGAATTCGAATATACGTAACTCTCAGTGTGTTGCCAAATAACAACTTGATACATTTCAGTGTTTTGCAAATTATTAATTGAGCTCGGGATTACCTTATTATTAATTATTAAGGATATTAGGGTTTTCGGATTAATTGCAACAATAAAATAATTGGATATTGCAATTAAACAATTTTATTTATTTAAACCCTGTAAATTAGAACAGCCTCCCCAACAAATCTTATTAGAGTTTCATGAATATCTTCGAATTATGTAAATGGATGGTATTTTATTGATGAAGTGGTGAGATGAGGATTATATTTGATGAAAGTTTTTTGGTGTTTGTCGATCGTAGAATTATTGGGGTAGGTTACATATTAATTGGTTAAACATGAAATTGAATGAAACTAATAACATAGAATTAGCTTAAAAATGCATTTTTAGTTTGAAAACAGCGTTTATATAACAAAATATGATGTAACGACATAACAAACTAAGATTTAAATAAACACAATAAGATTTCGTAAAATCTTAATGATGATGGAAATGATTGATTTGTTTTTGAAATCTTATTGATGAAAATAATTGGACGGCCTTGGGGCAGAAGGTAACAAGTCAATTTTTTTATTTTTTTAACTGATATACACTTATTTTGTAAGTATCTAGCTCTGTGTCAAACTGAAACAAGTCATTGACGATGTCAGCAAGTTTGAATTATCAGTGTCATTTGAAAAGTAACATGTCACAACCATTAAAATAACATATGTGCAAAATTTAATAAATTCACTTGTTACTTTCTGCCCCGAGGCCGTCCAATTCATTTGTTTCGTTATTTATTGACTAAGTGATTAATTCGGTGGGCTTAAGATAACATGCTGTATATTTTAATTAAGTGCAAATGAGGGTAGACTTTACAGTAGTGAGATTTGAGGTAATAATGCTTAATTGAGATTGAAATTAATTTGTTCGTGTTCGTCGTTTGCATGTAATACATTGTTGATTTGATGTAAGTAGTGTGTGGAGCAATTTGTGATGAAGTTTTGAAGGTTTATTGATTGTGGGAGCAATATTGGGGTAGGTTTGAGATAATACGTATGAAAGTAAGGATGTGATTATTTGTGATATTCTTGTTATCATAACTTCTTTATTTCTATTTATTTTTAATTAATTAAATGAATTATTTCGATTATAATTATAATTCATTTAATTAATTAAAAATAAATAGAAATAAATATAAATTAAAAATAATAACCAAGATCTTGCATAGAAACTAGATGAGCAAAAAGTGAACAATTTATTGAAAGCAAATTTAATAAGAAAAACTAAATGCTTCCCTCACAAATAGGGGAAAAAAGATTTGTACTTTAAATAGTTAATTACTAATAAAATAATTAATTAATGATATGAGCAATTGCGGATTTTAATTGAGCAATTAGTGAGCAATTAAGAGAGGTTTATAGTTTTTTTTTATTTTTGCAGTTCCACGCCAACTTTTGGGAGGTACCACAACCCACAAAACTTTTACAAAAACAAAAACAGATTACCACAAATCACAGACACTATCAACCTTACCCATATTATTACTCTCATTCACACCAATTTCATCTACAACCTATCCCAATACTATTCATACAATAAAATATACTTTAAAAACATCAACAAGTTAACCAATAAAAATATAATCACTGAAGTTGATAACGTTTTACAACAAAATCGAAACTTAGTTTACCAAAAAACTGCTTTGTTTAACATGAATCCATCCCTGGCGGAAAGACCTCGAGATTGGTAGCCCTTTGTTTTATTTTAATGTCACAATAAATAAAATATTACCAGAAGTTATGATAACAAGAATATCACAAATCATCACATCCTTACTTTCATACGTATTATCTCAAACCTACCCCAATAATGCTCCCACAATCAATAAACCTTCAAAACTTCATCACAAATTGCTCCACACACTACTTACATCAAATCAACAATGTATTACATGCAAACGACGAACACGAATAAATTAATTTCAATCTCAATTAAGCATTATTACCTCAAATCTCACTACTGTAAAGTCTACCCTCATTTGCACTTAATTAAAATATACAGCATGTTATCTTAAGCCCACCGAATTAATCACTTAGTCAATAACTAACGAAACAAATGAATTGGACGGCCTCGGGGCAGAAAGTAACAAGTGAATTTATTACATTTTGCACATATGTTATTTTAATGGTTGTGACATGTTACTTTTCAAATGACACTGATAATTCAAACTTGCTGACATCGTCAATGACTTGTTTCAGTTTGACACAGAGCTAGATACTTACAAAATAAGTGTATATCAGTTAAAAAAATAAAAAAATTGACTTGTTACCTTCTGCCCCAAGGTCGTCCAATTATTTTCATCAATAAGATTTCAAAAACAAATCAATCATTTCCATCATCATTAAGATTTTACGAAATCTTATTGTGTTTATTTAAATCTTAGTTTGTTATGTCGTTACATCATATTTTGTTATATAAAGGCTGTTTTCAAACTAAAAATGCATTTTTAAGCTAATTCTATGTTATTAGTTCATTCAATTTCATGTTTGACCTATTAATATGTAACCTACCCCAATAATTCTACGATCGACAAACACCAAAAACTTTCATCAAATATAATCCTCATCTCACCACTTCATCAATAAAATACCACCCATTTACATAATTCGAAGATATTCATGAAACTCCAATAAGATTTGTTGGGGAGGCTGTTCTAATTTACAGGGTTTAAATAAATAAAATTGTTTAATTGCAATATCCAATTATTGTATTGTTGCAATTAATCCGAAAACCCTAATATCCTTAATAATTAATAATAAGGTAATCCCGAGCTCAATTAATAATTTGCAAAACACTGAAAAGTATCAAGTTGTTATTTGGCAACACACTGAGAGTTACGTATATTCGAATTCAGCAGATTTATGGCATGAGAAATAGTTGTAGGCGACTAGCAACATATTAATTACTTATCAATTATAAAACTTTATTGTGAATACAAATTTACAAAAATTTCTTTAAACAAAAAACTGTTTCAACCAACATTCTTTTAATTTTAATCTCAATATAAAAAATGTGGGATTAATTAAAAATTAATTGGACATACAACAAACTCATATGAACTATTTTCATTCAATTTAGTTATCAACGTCCTTGTTAATTGTAATTAAGATCTCTACGAGATAACGCAAGCAATACTTGCTGAAGATCCAACTAAGGATAATCCAATTCTTATCACAACTAATTTTCATTAAGATTCTCTAATTGTTATTAACAAATATGGAAAACGCAATTAGGCAAATGATTGCGGCATCGATTTGCTCTTGGGTCGGAGCCCCTAAGATCTGGAGATGATTCTTATGCAATTTGTTCATCCAAATAATTTTCCGCTAACATTTACTTACATTAAGGAGAACCAAGGGATTATTCAATCGATAAATTCTCAAGAATCAGCCAAGGACTATTCAAAATCTTATTTGTTTCTACAAATATTTCTTAGAAAATTTGTTACGTATTAGATTAACAAAAAATATATTGTCTATAATATATTATGTTTTACAGTTATCTTCAATTAATATATGATATAATTGCTAATAATTAAATAAAACAAATCATCACAAAATGTTTAGATATACCTCAGAAAGCTATCCTTACATTGAATATCAGATGATAAAATTTTAAAGAATGCTTGTAATCACAGGCATAACTACTAATCTTTAAAAAATCTTTAGTAGCAGCTCTCAACCAATCAACGAATCGTAAACCAAACGCACGTGTGCGTTATCAATCATAACTTATCATTAATCGCGGACTGTTACATACTTATGTGTTATGATGTATTTACATAGTCCACGAGCTGTACAATAATGGGCATTTACAATAGTGGTCATGGATAAATTGTTTTAAAGGATGTTTATCATAACAGGCATGCTTATCCAATAAAGACCTAATCATATTAATTAATTTCCACAGACAGATTAATTATTTTGTAAACTAAATCATGCAGTAGCTAATTATGATAGATTATTATTATCACTATTTATTCCTTGAGAAAAAACGAGAGGTTTGAAATATTAATTAAATAAGCTTTTTAATGTGATTGATCGGATATATGTATTTATCATAAAAAGGTGGTATTTCTACACGCAGGTAAACCTTTAAAACAATAGAAAATCATTATGTAATTTATTTGATAAATTATTTATCAATACTCAATCCAAAAGTTATGTATCTAGAATATCCATTGTTTCATAAATGTTCTAAAATGTGTTAAATTTGTTGATGTGCTTTGTAAAGAATTGTGTTTTGAGATGTAAGTCTGACGAAATGATGTAAATGGTTATCTAATGAATCTAAATAAAAAAAAACATCCCCTAGCGTTGGTGTATGATAACTCTTATCCCCCAAGCATTGGGAAATAAAAAGGAGAAACAGTATAAGAATATACGAGAGCATTCGCGGGGATGTTTATTAAACGAAATAAGAAGAATGGGTCGTTATCACAACTGATTGCCGCCGAACCGACCACACTAGCAGCTTTCATTTTTGAGAATTAATTTCCTGTCAGCATTCTTTAAAAGGGGAGACAGGCCCATTGCATTTCAGCTAACCGCACATTGTTTGCTACACAGCTAATATGAAAAACTGTAATGTGCCTATCTCAAGTATATCTGGAAATTTAATTAAAATTCAATAAGAACGTAACAAGATTCTCAGAGCTGGCATTTATCAGCGTGTTATCTCATTGGACCTCTACTTAAGAAAAACATTTTAAAATAGTGAATTGTCACCCATCTCCACGGCTCCCGATAAAATAATGTATCTTAAATGGAACAAGCAAAGTATGTTTATGAGATAAAACAGTTTCCTCTGGCCGTTTGGCCGCTGATGCGAATTGTCAACCGGCTGCTATTTTACCACCTTAATTTCCTTCTCATTGATAACGTAAGTTTAAGCGTCGCCCAATTGTCACCGATCATTCCGATTCCCCGCCATTCCGTTCCATTTCCACTGCCGCAGAAACATTTAGAGTTTAAGAGCTGAAAACATTATTACCTCCTCCAATTGTCGTTCCATGTGAATAACACACACACATTGTCGGATCGGGTTGTAGGGTGATGAACGAGCCTTTAAAATCCGGCGACACTCTGAATTGACACTCTCCTTATCTTCCAACGGCAGCAAACAATAAAGACAACAATATTTGTTCAAAATAAACTCTATTCACGCAGCAGATCACATAGATAATTACATAGTAATTATTTTAATTTGTAATTTCTACATAATCCCTTCACGCTCCATAATAACATTCATCAGCATAAATTTTACACTTTATCCAGCATAAACTTTAATTGAAAAAATTATACCAAATCTTCTATGTGAAAAGCTGATGCAGATTTCAAATATATTTTTATTACTTTATCTAGCCTACTAATTCAATAATTTCAACTTTTCAAGTATGTTTTAGTGTTTTGCTGTTTTAAAGTTTTTGATAAATGTAGTGTTTTAAATCGTGTACATTTTTCTTGTTTACTCTCACATGCGCTAATCGAATTAGTAATAACTACATGTGTTCTTCTCCCCATCTCGGCATTAGGTCCCTATTTCCGTTTTGCATGGAATCGCTCAAGTCTAAACAGTGATATTTTTGTTCCGCGTGCCGGATTAATTTGCACCTCCAAGGTGTTCACGCAGATTTAAGCAATTTCAATAGGACGACACTATTGTGAGGAATGGGCTCAAGTCGTGACGACCTCATCGATATAATGCGGCGGTGTAATGCAGAGGTGCATCTCGTGTGTGTAGCAGCCGGATTCTATTTGTTGATATCGGAAACGGAAATGATAATTGTTACTTCGGATGGTTGTAGTGTTGCACTGGCGAATAGGAAAGGAAAATTGAATGTATTAGAGCAGGGATCCCCAACTTTTTTGCAACTAAGAACACATTTAAGAATGCAACCACTCGGACATTCTAAATATCCTGATATTGTTCTGCATACTGACGTATGTTGGTTCAGTAAAGTCAAAGTTCACACAAGTTTTGTAAATTTATTTGAAGAAATAAAAAATTATCTCAATACTTCTTTGAAATAACTGGTTGTTGTAGTGCATTTGGGTTGCTTCACAAACATAATGGAAAAATTAATTTATTTAAACTTAGAGCTTCAGTAAAAAGACAAACATATGCTATAATGATAAGGTCTATAAACTCGTTTAAAGCTAAACTAGTTTCGGGGATATCACATCTGCAGATGAGGTAATTTGTGCATTTCACAAATAAGAGAAAAATGAAAGGCGACTTGACTTGTCATTATTTGTTATCAATCTTCCATTACTTCAAGAGCAGTTTGAAAAGCGATTTCAACAGTTTAATATTATCGAAGCAATGGCCATTTTTTTGTCAATCCATTTACTACTTGCCAACTAAATGAAACCGTAATAGCTGCATAAATTGCAAAGTTTGTTCAAGTAAGGGCAGAAAGACCGGAAATATGATTATTTAACCGTTTTTCTACAGTCACCACTTTTGTTCCAAAGTTATGGGTTTTTTCTTTTTTCGGCCATAAAGTTAGTTTTGTCCAAAGCCTATAAATATGAGTAGCTGCTATGGTTTATACCAACCGAATTAATTCAGATCAGTTAAGTTTAGCAAATATTGATTGTATTATGAAGACTGGTATTGTGATAGACCATAAGTAAGATTTGAAAATTGTTACGAGGGCTGGATAAAATCAAGTTGAAGGATCCGCGCTCCCGCGGGCCGGATCCGATCTTCAACTTGATTTTATCCGACCCTCGTAACCATTTTCAAATCTTATCAAACCTGGCCGAGTGTTTATACTTCGTCTTTAAGGTTTCGTAGGTTAAGCGATTTGAGCTTTGATGTATCCAACGCTACACTACCGATACACTACCTTATTGTTACCATCACAATCATAGGGCATTATAGAAGATTCATCCCAATTTACACTATCAACTATTTTACTAGCTTATCTAGATTTTGACTTCCACACGTAATGTAAGATAACAAAAAAAAAGAACAAAAGCAGTTTGAAAAGCGATTTCAACATTTTAACATCATCAAAGGAATGGTCATTTTTTTTAATCCATTTACTACTTACTAACTAAATGTAACCGAAATAGCTGAATACATTGCAGAGCTTGTTCAAGTAAAGGCAGAAGAACTGGAAATATGATCATTTAATCCAGGCCTGGGCAAATGGCGGCCCGAGGCTTCATGTGGCCCCGTTGACATTTAATGCGGCCCGCGAAGCACTTTATAAATTCCTTTAATTAAGAAAATAACTATTTACAATAAAAACGTTTAGTTGATTTTGTGATTCGCATTATAAAAAACACAGTTATAAAAAATAAAGAAACTCTGTCCATAACATGCTTATTATGTTTACCAAGCCTTACTTACTGCCACTAATTATCTAACTGCCACTATTTCATAGACACTGCACATTTACGGACTCTAAAATATATCGCTTAACAAGCAGTATATATCAGGGCTGTCCAACACGCGGCCCGCGTCAGTTCTTGTGGCGCACGGAGCGGGCCTATAAATGTATAAATTACCCTCAAATATGAAATATGCACAATCTTTACATTAAAGATAAAATACAAATAAAATAACGTGTGTAGTATTTTATATTGCGGCCCTCCAAACCGCATTTTTTTTTAAAGCTACCCTAGGGGCATTTTCAGTTGGACAACCCTGAGCGTTGCTTCTATAACGCTTCTGGTATAGAAATAATTAAATAGAAAATTATTTAATGCGGCCCGCGGTAAAATTTTCATAAGCAATGTGGCCCAAAAGCTAAAAGATTTGCCCACCCCTGATTTAATCGTTCATTTGCAGTGACTACATTTGCTCCAAAAATTTTGCTTTTTTTTAACCATAAAGTTTTGTCATTTTGTTTTGTCCAAAGCCTATAAATATGAGTAGGTGCTATTAGTTTATATCAACGGAAATAATTCATGTCAGTTAAGTTTAACAAATATTGATAGTCTTGTGAGTAACATGAAGATTAATATTGTAATAGATCATAAGTAAGATTTGAAAATTGTTACGAGAGCCGGATAAAATCAAGTTGCGGATCCGGCCCGCGGGACGGCGGGCCGGTTCAACTTGGTCTTCACCTTGATTTTATCCGGCCCTCGTAACAATTTTCAAATATTATTGAATTTGGTCAAATGTGTATACTTCGTCTTTATGGTTTCGTAGGTTAAGTGGTTTGATCTTTGATGTATTCAACGACATCAGCTTATTGTTACCATCAGAATCATAGGACATTATAGAGGATTCATTCCGGTTTTCAACACTATCAACTATTTTATTAGCTTATCTAGATTTAGATATTATTTATCTAAGATATCATCAGGAATAGACACTATCCATCGTCTACAATAGTATGGCTGTATATGATGTTATCAAAACATTTACATTTCTATTTGCATTTTAAATTGTAATAATAAACTATTACTCAAATGTCAGCTATCAACTGTTAGATCTGCAAGTGATTGTACCATTTGTTTTATAAATAATTCTTTTTTACCTCAGAATTTTTGGAGAATTTTTAAAAAAGAATTGAAATACCTATTTTCAAGTGTCTAACATCTCCAGTTTTAAGTATCTCGCATTTTCAGTACGCATAGCTAGATTTTCGAATAAAGGGAAAAATATTTTTTTTTTATAATAGGGGCGGGCATAGGGTTGGGGAGTCATGTGTTACAGTGTTAGAGGTGGAAGAGAGTAATGTTTGTATGTGTTCGTGACATGCGATCGACGCTTGTCGAGTCTGATCTTGAAATTGGATTGGATGAGAACCGTACTTTCCACTCACCCGGATAAGCCAGCTAAGAGCGTAGAAAGCTTCATCCAAAGTCAATACTTAAATGATTTTAAATTCAAATCTCTTCTTGGCTTGTTTCTATAATCGATAATTCTCCGGCTAATTTCAGTGCAGCGCTTATCCCGCTTTCTCCTTCGAATGGGGGTTTGAGTATCTGCCCCCACCATTATCCCTAATTTTTATTGCCATTTTTATCATTACCGAGATTGAAACGGTGGTGCCGTTGAGTTAATCGGATCACAAGCGGGCCTTTAAGAACGTGATCAGAACGATGCGGCGGGATTTGCCGTGTACGCCTGTCTTCATCTTAGTCCCACATATCTCCGAGATGGAAATTGAATAAGCCAACTCAGAACGGACG